>JACRUU010000024.1:5068312-5095812 GCA_030449085.1 Kryptopterus vitreolus
CAATCCCCCCCCCGCCCCGTGCGCCTTTTCAATCAAACGCTCCGCTTTTGGTAATGCCATTTAACTTTTCTTTTATTCATCAAATCAATGATCCGTATAATCGATACTGAATTCTGGATTTACAGCGGCAACCTTTAAAACGCTTCCATTCATAAAATGCAAACTACTAGGCTCTATTAAGGCTGGTCTTTAATGACTTTATGACTACGCGCAGTACGGAATGCAGGTGAAAGGCTTTACGGGATGAAACATACAGTGGTGTGAAAAACTATTTGCCCCCTTCCTGACTTTTTATTCTTTTGCATGTTTGTCACACAAAATGTTTCTGATCATCGAACACATTTTAATATTAGTCAAAGATAACACAAGTAAACACAAAATGCAGTTTTTAAATGAATGTTTTTATTATTTAGTGAGAAAAAAAATCCAAACCCACATAGCCCTGTGTGAAAAAGTAATTGCCCCTGCACCTAATAACTGGTTGGTCCACCCTTAGCAGCAAAAACTGCAATCAAACGTTTGCGATAACTTGCAACAAGTCTTTTACAGCGCTCTGGAGGAATTTTGGCCCACTCATCTGTAATTCAGCTTTATTTGAGGGTTTCTAGCATGAACCGCCTTCTTAAGGTCATGCCACAGCATCTCAATGGGATTCAGGTCAGGACTTTGACTAGGCCACTCCAAAGTCTTCATTTTGTTTTTTTTCAGCCATTCAGAGGTGGATTTGCTGGTGTGTTTTGGGTCATTGTCCTGCTGCAGCACCCAAGATCGCTTTAGCTTGAGTTGACGAACAGATGGCCGGACATTCTCCTTCAGGATTTTTTGGTAGACATTAGAATTCATGCTTCCATCTATCACAGCAAGCCTTCCAGGTCCTGAAGCAGCAAAACAACCCCAGACCATCACACTACCACCACCACCATATTTTACTGTTGGTATGATGTTCTTTTTATGAAATGCTGTGTTACTTTTACACCAGATGTAACGGGACACACACCTTCCAAAAAGTTCAACTTTTGTCTCGTCAGTCCACAAGATATTTTCCCAAAAGTCTTGGCAGTCATTGAGATGTTTTTTAGCAAAATTAAGACGAGCCTTAATGTTCTTTTTGCTTAATAGTGGTTTGCGTCTTGGAACTCTGTCATGCAGGCCGTTTTTGCCCAGTCTCTTTCTTATGGTGGAGTCGTGAACACTGACCTTAATTGAGGTAAGTGAGGCCTGCAGTTCTTTGGATGTTGCCCTGGGATCTTTTGTGACCTCTCGGATGAGTTGTCTCTGCGCTCTTGGGGTAATTTTGGGCGGCCGGCCACTCCTGGGAAGGTTCACCACTGTTCCATGTTTTTGCCATTTGTGGATAATGGCTCTCACTGTGGTTCGCTGGAGTCCCAAAGCTTTAGAAATGGCTTTATAACCTTTACCAGACTGATGGATCTCAATTACTTTTGTTCTCATTTCTTCCTGAATTTCTTTGGATCTTGGCATGATGTCTAGCTTTTGAGGTGCTTTTGGTCTACTTCTCTGTGTCAGGTAGCTTCTGTTTAAGTGATTTCTTGATTGAAAGGCCTGGGGGTGGCTACAGAAAAACTCAGGTGTGATAAACCACAGTTAAGTTATTTTTTAACAAGGGGGGGCAATCACTTTTTCACACAGGGCTATGTGGGTTTGGATTTTTTTTCTCACTAAATAATAAAAACATTCATTTAAAAACTGCATTTTGTGTTTACTTGTGTTATCTTTGACTAATATTAAAATGTGTTCGATGATCAGAAACATTTTGTGTGACAAACATGCAAAAGAATAAAAAGTCAGGAAGGGGGCAAATAGTTTTTCACACCACTGTATATGTATTATATATATATATATATATGTAAACATATGTTTGTATGTATGTATATATGCATGCATACATACACACATACATACACATATATACATACATACACATACATACATACATACACACACACACACACACACACACACACACACACACACACACACCCACACACACACCACACATATATATATATATATATATATATATATATATATATATATATATATATATATATATATACCACACACACATACACTCCTAAAATCCTCAAACCTAGACATGGTGTGTGTTTTTTTTGCACATTTGCATTCATGCTCATAACACATCTACGCTCATGCTACAAAGCCTAAACCTGACAGGTGACGGTTCTGCTGTTTTTTTTCTCCACACGCGCACGATACCCAGAGCCTTCGGTGAAATCCGACAAAAGCGACGCTGCTGGAACGTGATATTCTATTCGATTCTTTTCTAAACAAATTAAGTAGTGTGACATATGCAAAACAGTTTGCATAAAATGTACTTGGAATAATTGTGCAGTGCGGCGCACGGCGTTTGACAGTCCTGCGGTATTACAAAGCACAGTTCCTTCTTATTCTGACGTATCCTTATATAAGAACATAAGTCTGGAAAACAATCACACTAGAAACTATACAATTCATGCTTATAAGCGATGACATAAACACTACACTGCCAACAATATGCAGCACGAGCAGAAGTAAAAAAGGCTCATATAGGTTTAAGTTAATAACATAACATTATATGTGTGTATATATGTATATGTATATATATGTATATATATATATATATATATATATATATATATATATATATATATATATATATATATATATATATATATATATATATATATTTCGCACCTAGGCCTTCAGTAGTGGCTCCGTCTGAATTGATGGTTATAAAAAACCATCTTAATATGCAGAAATTCAGTATAAAGAGCCATAGCCATTGGTGTAAACACAATAAATGCTGAATAAACTGAATAAACAAACCAGCTGCGAACTACTACTGCAGCTCCAGACATGTATTCTACTACTGCAGCTCCAGTCCGTGACCCACATAAGAAACATCAATAATAAACTTGCAATATTATTTAGGAAAACAGAAGCAATTTAACTTTAACTCAACCAACCCAAAATTGGATTGTTTGTAAACAAAATCCATCCTCCACTCTTGCTAGTTGCTAACGTGAAAGAGGCGGACAAATCCTCTTCCTGAGTTGTCCAAACTTTCTTAACAATGTCCGGCTTTTCTTGAAAAGTCAGACTTGAAAATGGCCTTGAAAGTAAATCTGCCACTTAATCTGTTTTTTCTTCTCCTTCAGCCATTAGGGGGCGACAGAAATAGCTACATTGGACCCGATCTAGACTATCCAATCAACGGCTCTGAATACGGTGACGTCATACGCCTGCTAGTGGGCTCTGTAATAATATAAATTATTATTATATATATAAATATAATATATTCATTCATCTTCTACCGCTATATCCGATCTTCCCTCGGGTCACGGGGAGTCTGTGCCTATCTCAGATGTCTATGGCAGGATACACCCTGGATGAAATGCCAACCCATCGCAGGGCACACACACACACATTCACATTCATACACTAGGTACAATTTTTTTTCCAAGGTGCCAATCAACTTACCGTGCATGTTTTTGGACCGGGGAGGAAACCGGAGAACCCGGAGAAAAACCCCCTGAGGCACGGGGAGAACATGCAAACTCCACACACTCCACACACTAAATAAATTTAATGAGAGCTAAATGCCTATTGTGATGTACAAAAAAGTACAGATGACGCTTATGGTCCTTTTCCAAATGCTGTAAATGTAAAAAAAATAGTATTATGAAAGAGTAGAAATATGTAGTAGAGTAGTACACAAGTAGTATCTTAAAATAAACGTTCGTACGGCATTCCAACATGGCGGCGCGTTATCTGCGCTGTTTCCAGACGTTTCGGCAGATGCGTATTGTGTGTTCGCCAGCTGTTTCGCACATGTCACCACTGCATTTACAACCTTCAGGTTGACACAGTGTCTCACCTCTTATCAGCCTGTGACGGCTTTCAAACCCCAGATGAAAGTGTTTTTCTAATTACAGCACATTTCGAAGCCACAGTTTAGCGGCTCGCTCTCCGGCTTTTGCGGCGCACTTGAGCGAGATCCTCCCGAACGCCTCAGCCAACCAGGAGTGGCGTCTTTTGTAAATCATGGCAAGAGAATCTATCCTGCGACTAAAACGCGCTATGCTCAATAAGCCGACGCGAACATAAGGGCCGCGTTCACATATGTGGCGGGTAGCCGGGCTCACGCGTTCCTCTCTGCCGAGGTTCTGTGTAAGCACAGCGCATGATTCACACTTGGGTGCGGACCAAGACAACCAGACTGAGCAAGGTGTTCTTGACCGGGTTCCAGTTAGACTGCGGTGAGAATGCTACTCGACCCAGCATTGACCCCGTCTTCAGGAAGAGAACCAAGAATGCTGGGTTCTTAGGGACTATTTTTGGTGTAAATTGCAAAACGGAGAGGAATTTGTGTTCCACAAACCTATGGATGTATACAGCGAATGCACAATGCTGAAGCAATGCTCGTATTTTTTAAAATTAACACAGTTAAATAATTATTAATGCTTGGTTAAATGACAAAAAAAAAAAAAAAATATATATATATATATATATATATATATATATAGAATAAAATTGATACAATAAAATGCTAATAATAAAATAAAATGATTTATTATATTCATATATATATATATATATATATATATATATATATATATTCATTATTAATTGATTATTCAATAATTAATTAATAAGCAAAAATCTACTTTTATCTAATTAAATAAAATCTAATAAATGAAAATAATAAATGTATATCCCCATTCAGGTAATACAGATATGTATATATATATATGTGTGTGTATATATATATATATATATATATAATATAATATATATATAATATAATATATATATGTGTGTGTGTGTGTGTGTGTGTGTGTGTGTGTGTGTGTGTGTGTGTGTGTGTGTGTGTGTGTGTGTGTGTGTTTAACCTTTAATATATCACTTTCTCCAGATATGTCCTACTAATTTCAACATAACAAATCCTTCGTTCATTCACTCCCTGAATACGTCGACTCGTCACGTTTTTTTTACGAGAAATCCTTCAAGGATTCTGGACATAAAACACTCCATATCTCTACGTTTATATCGCAGGGTGGATGGACAACAAAAATGTTTACAATGCGCTACAATTTTGCGGTTGTATTTCCCATACGGAATGAGTATCCAGACTGACAACGCTAACGCTAACTCTTAGCATTGTTTTCATTTTTTTTATCGTACTGAAAAAGGTTCAATGCGCTCAGTGTGGGGATTTTCGCTATGTTCCACCAAAAAAGGATTGCATTCATAACACTAAAACGAAAGCCCTGTTCCCGAAAGCTCTGGTATGAAAATGTGTACCATTAGGGACGTTAAATCATACATTATTTACCTCAGTCGTTTGTGATTTCTAAACACAACCCTTCACACAGCCCATTTAAAGCGTTTCTGTTTGCAGTGCACTAACATTCGTATCTCCCTCTCTCTCTCTCTCTCCCTCTCTATACAATCAACGTGATATTGTCCAGCATCTGATCTCTCACTCCAGCCAACTTTGCTTTCCAATCGAACAGCCCGGTAATCTCTATCGGTGCGCAGAAGAAGCGAGTGGGTGGCGATGCACTTTTACCCCGCAGATACGGATCATTTATCTCTCCCCTTTCATCCTCATTCGTCTTATTCACCAATTAGATACGATTAATCAGTATGGCCTTCATGCTGCCAGAGAACAGACGAAACCCCCCCCACTCTCAACCACGAGCGCCCCGTGTCCCGGACCCAGCCTCTCCTTCGCATCAGCACCGCAACATCCTGTCTCCTAGCAACCTGCATCCAGTGCCATCAGCTACAGAGGACACCGCTGCTCAAGCTTCGTTCTCAAATGCCAGCAGAATGACAAGAGGAAGATGTTCGGGATGAAAAATGCATGCGGTGGAGAGCGATGAAGGAAATGCGAAAAGGAAGCGCCAGTGTGAGCTCGGCACTGTTTTGTTCAGCCGGTGCCGAGTCGAGCTCTTTTCCGCTCACGCTACTTTAAAGAAAGAAGAGGAGTGAATCAACAAATGATAATTACTATAAAAAAACATTAATAACAATCCACTTTTCACCAGGGTGGGAGATTTAGTGCTCTGCTGAATGAATAGCTAAGCGCCTTTTCACTTGCGCCATTTAAATCATTTTGTCTCACTTTTGAGACGGCGAAAAAGCAGTGAGCGGAAATTCGTACAGCAGAGAGAAGAGAAAAAAAAAGGAACACAGCTTGGCGGACTGCTGTGACTTTGTTCTCGGAACTTTTATTGTACAAGGGTGGAGACAAAAAGAGAGGATAGGCAGGACAGAAAAGGAGTGCGGGAGAGAACGTACAAACAAGATGAAAAGCAGACGGAGACAAGGGAAGAATCGAGGTTAGCGCGAGTGTGTGTGAAATAGGGATGCAGAACCGAGACCGATGCGATTCGAAGCATTACGAAGCCTTAAAGACACGTATGAAGCAGCTACTGATGCAATGTGATACCATTCATCTCTATTACTATGCGATTTACATTTGATTCAACATAATGGGATTCAATGGAAAGATATGAGTCTGTGAAATTTTATATATATATATATATATATATATATATATATATATATATATATAATTTCTTGGGGCACGATGGCTTAGTGGTTAGCACGTTCGCCTCACACCGCCAGGGTCCGGGTTCGATTCCCGTCTCGGCCATGTGTGTGTGGAGTTTGCATGTTCTCCCCATTCTCCCCGTGCCTCAGGGGTTTTTTTTCTCCAGATTCTCCGGTTTCCTCCCCGGTCCAAAAACATGCACGGTAGGTTGATTGGCACCTTGGAAAATTGTCCCTAGTGTATGAATGTGTGTGTGAATGTGTGTGTGTGTGTCCTGCGATGGGTTGGCATTCCATCCAGGGTGTATCCTGCCTTAATGCCCATAGACGCCTGAGATAGGCACAGGCTCCCCGTGACCCGAGGGAAGATCGGATAAAGCGGTAGAAGATGAATGAATGAATGAATATATTTATTTTATAGAAGCATGTCTTTCCATTGAAGCCCATTATGTTGGATGTAAGAAAAAGAAAAAAAAAATAAAATATATATATATATATATATATGTGTGTGTGTGTGTGTGTGTGTGTGTGTGTATATATATATATATATATATATATATGCGTTAATCATGTGTTACATTAATAACATTAATGCCTATATATATATATATATATATATATATATATATATATATATATATATATATATATATATATATATATTATAGCATAGTATAGATGCATTAATGTTATTAACGCATGATTACCAGTGTCCATTACTATGTGAGTGATCTGCTCCTTCACTCGGCCTTATGTTAGCAAATGGACCCGAACAAAAAAAAATAAATGAATACAGAAACTTCAGTCCGTGACCTTCTCTGATAATTTCGGGATTCACCTTTCATCAGCCACGCTAATTTTAATAATTAGTGCTTTATTTGATTTATCACAAGACCCCCAAGGGACATTTACCATCCCAACCATTTGAAATGTATATATAAAAGATTATGAAAAAAGGTCCATGTGAAGAAAAATTCTCTTTTTTTGCCCCGAGCAAAAAAAAAAAAAAAACAAATAAAAAACATCGCAATAGTCCGTGGCTCTTTTTTTGACAGTCCCCAGGACGATGGGGCGCCATTAATTTTGAACTACCCTGTGGGCGGAAGAACTGTCGTCTTTCTTCCTCTGAGCCTCACTGTCTTTACACACTCCCGCAGGTGTGCTTTAACTCCCACACCACGCTTCACACAACACCGCATGGACACACACACACACACACACACACACAAACAGGTAGATCAGTGTCTGTGTTTTCCATGCAGCTTAATAATCCATTAATAACCCGTCTGAGAGCTTTGTTCCTGTGTAAATCTCAGCTGGAAAAGTGTAACCAGATCGAGAGCAATCAGAATGAGAGCTTGATCTGATGTACACGTCTCGTCTGTTCGAGTCAGTGTTCTGAAGAGGTGTGTTTTGTGTCGTGATGGGCAATAAAACGCTCCTCTGCTTTTACGTCTATTTAAAATCCGTTCGGTTTGATGGCATCAAATTAGCAACGTAGGCTGTTAAAGGATCTGATGAAAGCAGAACGTGACAAATATTACTTTTACTTTTATGGCATTTAGAAGACATACTTATTCAAAGTGACATCATAGTCTGATTCATTTATAGTCTGTATATGTATGTGTGTGTGTGAATATATATGTGTGTGTGTGTGTGTGTGTGTGGTGTGTGTGTGTGTGTGTGTGTGTGTGTGTGTGTGTGTGTGTGTGTGTGTGTGTGTGTGGGGTTGTGTGTGTTGTGTGTGTGGTGGTGTGTGTGTGTGTGTTGTGGTTGTGTGAATTAGACTTTGATGTCACTTTGAATAAGTATATCTGCTAATTGCCATATAGGGGTGTTGTTGGTAACAGTATATAAGTATTTGATGATGCAATTTAATCAATAAAATAAACATGCCCACATATATATATATATATATATATATATATATAGATATATATATAATATATATATATATATATATATAATATATAGTTGTTTTTGTCTTTCTTGTCTTTCTCCCAATAGGTTATGGTCCACATACTGCATTTGGCGAGTGTGTTATACGCTTGATACCCTCCCCATTTATCCAGGCTATGTTCCCAGAGAAAATCCACATGTGCAAACCCAAACATCTGTGGGTTAAGAGTGTGGCCCAAGGGCCCAATATTGGCAGCTCGGCTGGGACTCGAACCCACAACCTTTCGCCTTAACCATTGAGCTACCAACTCCCAGTATATATATATATATATATATATATATATATATATATATATAATATATATATATATATATATATATATATAATATATATATATATATATATATATATATATATATATACTATATTCCAATTCCTTGTGGAAATAACAATAAATAAACAAATTCAAATGTCTGCAAATCATCGCACCGCTAAAAAAATCAATGATGTTTAACAAGATTAATTAAAGCACTTTTTGTTCCCCCACCTAGCAATTTAAAACGACAAAACATATGGTCTATTTAAAAAAAAAAATCTAAGTTAAATAATGAGCTATCTTTACAGGACTTAAACCACCACATATCGCTTTCTATGCTGTGCTATAATGTGCTACTATTCACACTTCAAAAGCATTTATGATCAAATATATTTATATATAAAAAATGTATATATATATTATTAATATAATATATATTATTTTCACCCAAAAAATATCAAAAATATCACAATATCTCCCAAAAATATTTTTTCATCCAAAAAGAACAAAACAAAACAAAGAAACAAACAAAAGACAAAAAAACAAAACACAACAAACAAAACAAAACAATTTTTGTTTTTTTTTTGTTTGTTTCTTATTTGGTGATAAGTATATATATATATATATATATAAATCTATAATAATTTTTTTTTCCCCAGATATTTAAATAAAATACATTTCTTTTAGAAGAGAACAGATACTACAATTAAAAACCAAAATCAGAGACTGAAAAGAAAGAGAATGGAGGACGATTTAGTTTCAAAACGCAATGCAAAAGCGCCTATTTGCCTGTATTTTGTTTCGGTTCCAAACCAAACGTAAAAAAAGATCCTATTTTATTTCCTTATTCGTTTTAAAAACGTTCTATAGGCTACGTGATAAAACGCTCTATTATTTACTTTGTTCCACACCACAGTTTTCCCATCTTATACAGGATGGGGTATTTTTATTCTGTATATCAATAAAAATGTGTTGTTTCATATAAGTGTCGCGAGTTTGTATTTGTTTTCCTCTATCTTGTTGTTGTTTATTCAAGCGAATAAACGTCGCCCTTGTACGCCGCCCTGGACAAGGGCGTCTGCTAAATACTGTAAATGTAGGCGAAGGAAAAGACGGAAACCACACACACACACACACACACACACACACACACACCCTGGTGATTTCCTCACCATTACAACCCTAATATATCCGCGATGTTACTATAAGATTGTTGCGGCACCATTGCGTAGGATATCTTTAGATGTTTTGGGGGTTTAATTTTGTCTCTATATGAACCAGAAGGCCTTAACCCTGTTTCCGCAGCACAGCGCCCCTGTGCACAAATCCAGCTCCACACAGATCCTGTGATACATCAGTAGGAGTGGAAGATCTCCTGCTAAAGAGCTTTGAACCGCAGCTTTACTGAACAGCTTTGGGATGAACTGTGTACGCTGACTGCACTCCAGGCCTAAATCTCACACAAATCTCCACAAGAACTCGTCAAAATCGGAGGGAACATCTTTCCTAGAGAGTAGAGGTTATTTTTGGAAGGCACATACTAACCTATGTGCATTTTTGTTCCTGATATGGAAATCATCTAAAACACCACAATCATTCATTCATTTGTCTTCTACCGCTTTATCCGATCTTCCCTCGGCTCACGGGGACTCAGGCTTCTATGGGCATTAAGGCAGGATACACCCTGGATGGAATGCCAACCCATCACAGGGCACACACACACACACACACAATCACACACACATTCATACACTAGGGACAATTTTCCAAGGTGCCAATCAACCTACCGTGCATGTTTTTGGACCGGTGGGAGGAAACCCGGAGAACACGGAGAAAAACCCCCTGCATGGGGAGAACATGCAAACTCCACACACACATGGCCGAGACGGGAATCGAACCCGGACCCTGGCGGTGTGAGGCGAACGTGCTAACCGCTAAGCCACCCTAGCCCTCCCCTTACACCACAATCAACAGGATAGAAAAAAAACAAAAAAAACAGCAAAACGTTCAGGGGGAAAAAGCCGAGATTCTTTCCTACTTCTTGTCGTTATGGAAACGCAGAAGCTCGCACAAGCGCCGAAGAACTTTTTATGCAGGGAAACGCAGGCGTTTCTGTTTAAAATACCAGGCAGGAAGAGAAAGAACGAGAGGGAGAGAGAGAGAGAAGAGAGGAAAGAGAAAAAAAAACAACAACAGCGATGAAGAGAAGGTAAACTTGTAAACCCGAGGAGCCGCTTGAACCGAACCGTGAAAAGGTTCGTGCGAGGCGCTTTCTGCTCGGCTCGCTGCTCGCTGACATTTACCGTCCGTTTCACTGTTGGAAATAAGCCATTGTTCCACTTTTAATTAACTACACATACATTTAACTAGACACATCCTTCCTCCCAGCGCCTTTAGTGAGGGTCTTAAAAAACCCAGCACAAACAACACGAATACGCACACGCGCTCGGCAAATAAAGGGCATTTCCTCATCCTTCCCGTCTGTCACATCCTGCGTGTTGTTGTTGTTTTTTTCCGCCTGAAACATCACAGATTCATCTCTTTGCTTGAATCTTGTTAAATAGAGCAGCACGCCGCTTTATATAGAGTCCACAATGTTTAGTCGGGAGCGTCGCTAAAACTAACACGCCTTCCTCGGAGACCAAACATCTTTATAAAACTCTGTACCGCTATTTTCCATCGTGCGAGTTTTCCGAGGATTTTGTCCTCGTGCACATCGAGGCGATGAGTAGCTCAGAGGGTGAAATCCCAGCACTTGGGGATGCAAGATTAATCAAGTGGGGGAAGAAATCACGATCCATACAAAATGATGCAGGTCATAAAATATCGCTGGGATTTTACTTTTTGCATCGTGTACGCTACAGCACGAGCCGACGCCTACCTTAACCTGACGGGCACTTCGGCAAAAAAGTAGCTAGGTCTGTGATTGGTCGGCTCGGGGTTGGGGGGATGGGGTTTGTATTTCCAAAAGCCTAACAAAAATAATCGACCAATAAACCATTTAAAAATGACCAATAACGTGTGAACTTAGCATTATTTTTTGTCCGCTGTACCGTCATTTTTAACGACGAATTTTCCATCGTGTGAATTTTCCTTGGATTTTTGTCCTCGTGCACATCGAGGCTCAGAGGGTGAAATCCCAGCACTTGTATAAGTTGCAAAAATCCCAGCACTTTTATAAGTTACAAAACATCGCTGGGATTTTACGCCGACACCTACCTTAACCTGACGGGCACTTCGGGAAAAAAAAGTACCGTAAATTCTGGACTATAAGCCACTACTTTTTTCATAGGTTTTGAACCATGCGGCTATTCTGCAGATTTTTTTTCCACCGCTAGGGGCGCTCTAACCGGAATTAATGCAAAATAAATGCAAAGAAGAATACGCTAGTTCAAGAAGAATACGCTATGATGGAGACAGATGTGACGAAGCGCTGCTGGGTTTGTTCGACTCCGACACTGAAGAAGACGACTTCGTGGGTTTCAGTGAAGATGGTTAAGGTGACGTGATTTCACACACAGGAGAAATGAAGATAAATACTGTAAATACCGGTTATTTTCTCTTGGTTCTGTCCCGTTTTAATCAGCAAAGTTGCTGCCGTGTTAAAATACAGGTTAGGAAAGGATCTATTTAGGTACATCCATGTACATTTACAATTCAAAATCGTTCTTTTCCTGTAGTAAATATCTAATCTAAAAACATACATATCTGTGGCTTGCAAAACTTTTTTAAATAGAGCGGATGCGGCTTGTATGCAGGTGCGGCTTGTTTATTTTTTTTTAAATAGAGCGGATGCGGTTTATATGCAGGTGCGCTTTATAGTCCAGAATTTACGGTAGCTTGGTCTGTGATTGGGCGGCTCAGTATTTCCAAAAGCGTGACAAAAATAGCCGACCAATAAACTATTTACAAATTACCAATAGCGTGTAATTTTGCGTGTAATACCGACATTTTTAACGAAGAAACAAAGCACGGACAAGAAACACGGAAACAAATCATCATAACATCACGTTCGTTTTGCACATCCCACCTTTAATCCCAATTTGCTGTCCTAATATCATTCACTCTTCTGGGACGAAGTTCCACTTCAATCCGTGTAAAGGATATCATTCATTCATTCATTCCTTCATTCATTCATCTTCTACAGCTTTATCCGATCTTCCCTCGGGTTACGGGGAGCCTGTGCCTATCTCAGGTGTCTATGGGCATTAAGGCAGGATACACCCTGGATGGAATTCCAACCCATCGCAGGACACACACACACACACATTCACACACACACACACACACATGTCATACACCTAGGACAATTTTTCCAAGGTGTCATTCAACCTATTGTGTATGTTTTTGGATCGGGGGGGAAACCGGAGAATCCGGAGAAAAAACCCCTGAGGCACGGGGAGAACATGCAAACTCCACACACACATGGCCGAGACGGGAATCGAACCCGGACCCTGGCGGTGTGAGGCGAACGCGCTAACCACTAAGCCACCATGCCCCCTGTAAAGGATATATCCGGGGAAAAATGTACTCCATACAATATTTTATCAAAACAGTTTGAAGACAAACCACATATCAGGCTTTTACACTTTTGACCTTTTAGGTTATGTTTTCCATAAATTTAGAACGTTGTGCCGCTTAAACACCAAATTATTATAATGTTTTTCCGCCTAATAATTACATGCCCCTTGTTTGTGTTGTTTTTTTTTCTTGTCGTTGTGTTACTCCAGCCGTTATCAGGTGCACTAAAAACTATCTAATTACTTCAGCACAGCTCTTTCTCTTACGCGAGTCTTCATCTGGGAAGACTGAAGATACAGCAGCATTAATAAGACGCCTCTCAGACAGCAGCGGTCCTTTGTTGAGGCTATATCATAATTACTCATAGGATGGTTAATCGTTAAAGCGTTGGAACTTGAATCAAAAAGGTTGTGAGTTCAAATCCTACTCACACTAAGCGGCCACTCATAGGCCCCCAAGCAGTGCTATAAATGGAAATGCTGTTATTAAACAGCACTTCCACCTAAATAGGCTCCACCTATTTGTTTTGGGGGTGGTCAGGTGTTGGATAAGAAAGTTGAAGGACCACAGAAAGGACAACTGGTTTGCATGTTCTCCATGTGCCTCGGGGGGTTTTTCTCCGGGTTCTCCGGTTTCCCCCCAGTCGGTAGGTTAGGTTGACACCTTGGAAAATGATCCCTAGTGTGTGAATGTGTGTGTGAGTGTGTGTGTGTGTGTGTGTGTGTGTGTGTGTGCCCTGCAATGGGTTGGCATTCCATCCAGGGTGTATCCTGCCTTAATGCCCATAGACGCCTGAGATAGGCACAGACTCCCCGTGACCCGAGGGAAGATCGGATATTTACATTTACATTTGCGGTATTTAGCAGACGCCCTTATCCAGGGCGACGTACAGAAAGTGCTTTAAGTCTCGATCTAAGGATAAGATTTATTCAAGAAAGGTTAATACAAACTCAAGTACACAAGAATAGACAGTTGCTTTTTTTTTTTTTTTTTTTTTATGGATTTCTGGACAGTGAGAAAAGAGAATAAAGTGATAGAAGATGAATGAATGATATATATATATATATATATATATATATATATATATATATATATATATATACATATAAGAATATACAGAATATATGAATGTAATATACAGTAGTCCAATGATAACTGTTATGGATGGAGTAAAGATGCTACATGATAAGTGGTATAATGCTTCATACCAGGGTGATCAATAAAGTGATCAATAAATAAATGCTCCAATGCAGCCCTATAAACGTATCCCTATCCATTAAGTTGTGAGAGTCTGTTACACAGTCGTGTAATGTACAATAGTGTGGATGCTCGGCCATTCTGGAACTCCATGCTAATCCGAAACGTGTGGCTTTTCGGGAGGTGAAACGTGAGCTGATCTGCTCGTTTGTAATAACTGTTTGAATGTATTGAGAAAAAAAAATCTATCATTAAAAAAAAAAAATCCATATTACATCAGGAAAGAAGGCACAAAGGAAGCCCTTTTCACCCCCACAGTATAAACCGTCAGATGGACTCGGCACGGCTTGCAGCTCTCAGCACACGGCGTTGCCTGGAGCACAACAATGAAACACATCAGCGCTCTATCAAAGACCCTTTGAAGCCTTTGACTCTCAGCGGTAAATGTCAGTCTTTTGAGTGAGTCATGTAAGCGTGCGCTTAATGGCCGAAGCCTGGCATGAACGCACGAACCATGGCAACACTACACAAAAACTATGGAATCGCTGCTAACTACAGAACTGTACCTGCGCTAGGAGCTTTAATATGGGAGTGCCATTATTCGGGTAGAAAAACGACACATGGCATTTTAACTACATTGTGCTTTTCTTTTTCTCCTCTGTGCCTCAATGCCTCAAACAGGGTGTAATTAACACACACACACACACACACACACACATATATGCTTTACTTTGCTTTTTAAGCCTTCTATGATTCATGCTAATGCTAATGGTCAGCAGTCTGTCCCAATCTTATAAAACTCAAATTTATAAGCTTTATACAAGATAAATATAGAGCGATTCCAATTACAAGACTCTTTCACAACCCTGTTTATTTATTTATTTTTACAAACTATTAGCACTAGACAAAAACACAGCTTTTCCCCCCTACACAATGCATACATTCATTCAGTAGAATATAATTATCTTAGCCTGACCTCAATCAGTGTCACCATTTCTACACTATATTGTATGTTTATGTTTAAATATCTTTAAATAAGCCCTGACTAAATTGACAAATCTTTATCCGGATAGCTTTATCCAACTTCTCTCTTGGGTCATGGGGGGCCTGTGTCTATCTCAGGCGTCATCGGGCATTAAGGCAGGATACACCCTGGATGGAATGCCAACCCATCGCAGGGCACACACACACACACATTCATACACTAGGGACAATTTTCCAAGGTGTCAATCAACCTACCGTGCATGTTTTGGGACCGGGGGGAAACCGGAGAACCCGGAGAAAAACCCCCTGAGGCACGGGGAGAACATGCAAACTCCAAACACACTCCAAATGGCCGAGACGGGAATCGAACCCGGACCCTGGAGGTGTGAGGCGAACGTGCTAACCATTAAGACACCCTATGATTGGATTTATCTTCTGGAATTCGAACACACAATATAAGGTCAGATCAAAACATACAGGAAGACCCCCCCCCAAAAAAAAAGAAATGAAACTCTACTTGAAGCCGCAATGAAGAACAAAAATGTTGAACCTTGAGCCAAGAACAGGAATTCAAGGCAGACTAGGGTCGAAAGTTGGCCAGTTAAAGATTGAACGATTTGAAAAATAAATAAATAAATACTGCTCGATTTCTCGCTGTTTAGTTGAGCCGAGTCATCGTAGGGAATCAATCGGAATCCAGGAATGGGTTAACCATAATCCATAATTGATAACCAGGGAATCAGGGACGGATCAAAAAGAAAAACAGAGCACCATTCAATCACACCACAGTTCAAAAACAAAACCCGCTACCATTTAAAAGAACAAAAAAAGTGTGAAAACTTAGAAACTCTCCTGAAAGCTTGACAACACAGAAACTATGCGCTATGAATGTTCATGACCACTGAGGATTCGGTTCTATATATGATAGAAAAGATATTTTTAACGAGTCAGAGGTCTTTTAGATGTCACTGTAGAGTCAGTATACTGATATATATATATATATATATATATATATATATATATTATATATATATATATCATTCATTCATCTTCTATCACTGTATATCCGATCTTCCCTCGGGTCAAGCAGGGCAGTCTGTGCCTATCTCAGGCGTCTATGGGCATTAAGGCAAGGATACACCCTGGATGGAATGCCAACCCATCACAGGACACACTCACACATTCACACACACCTTCATACACTAGGGACAATTTTCCAATGGTACCAATCAACCTACTGTGCATGTTTTTGGACCAGGGAGGAAACCGGAGAACCCGGAGAAAAACCCCCTGAGGCACGGGGAGAACATGCAAACTCCACACACACATGGCCGAGACGGGAATCGAACCCGGACCCTGGAGGTGTGAGGCGAACGTGCTAACTACTAAGCCACCGTTGCCCCCCCCCCATATATATATATATATATATATATATATATATATATATATATATATATAATTTCTATTTAATTTCTATTTTCAATATTATTATAGATATTTATTGATTGTTACAATTCATGATTATATAATTAATTGCACAATTAATATTAATAATATTAATATAAACTAATAATATTAGCTTGTACGTAATGCCTTATAGGGCCAAAAATATACACCTGATCCACACCTTTCTTTTTTTCATTCCTGAATTATTCGTCTCTGTGCTCTAATAATAAGCATCACTCTTGTGGGAAGGCTTTTCGCACAATTCTAGGACATTCTGGGCTATAAGGATTCGTCTTCATTCAGCTACAAAAGCATTAGGCAGGTCCGGGTACGACGTTTGGGGTTTAATCTGCCTTTTTCGGTTTGTTCCAATACAGCTCAGTGATGTTACGCCATGTTTTAATGGAAATTCTGTGGACGGGGGGGGGGGGGAAGGGGGGTGGGGGGGGGGGGGGGGGGCATTATAAAAAACGCTGAAATAGGTTTGGGTGTCATAACGCTACAGTGTACAAAGAGTGCGTGCTTCCAGCATTGTGGAATGAGGTCTACGTTTATATTAGTGATGGAAAGTTTGGGTCATTTTAGTGACTCGGTTCTTTTGAATCTCGTTCGTCCAAATGAGCAAATCTTTTTTCGAGTCATTTAGTTCATTTCGGCATTTTAATAAATAAAACAAAACCGGGCACGGTGGTTTAGTGGTTAGCACATTCGCCTCACACCGCCAGGGTCCGGGGTCGATTCCCGTCTCGGCCATGTGTGTGGGGAGTTTGCATGTTCTCCCCGTGTTCTCTCCCCGTGCCTCAGGGGGTTTTTCTCTCCGGGTTCTCCGGTTTCCTCCCGGTCCAAAAACATGCACGGTAGGTTGATTGGCACCTTGGAAAATTGTCCCTAGTGTATGAATGTGTGTGTGTGTGTGTTTGTATGAGAGTGTGATTGTGTGTGTGTGTGCCCTGCGATGGGTTGGCATTCCATCCAGGGTGTATCCTGCCTTAATGCCCATAGACGCCTGAGATAGGCACAGACTCCGCGTGACCCGCGGGAAGATCGGATATAGCAGTGTTCCCGGTGAAAGGCACTGGATAGCCGATGGCTCAGCACTATGGATTAAATGAAGTTGTGTACATTCAAGCGAGCGAGTGAGCGAGTGAGTTTCGCTCCGCCAGGCTCTCGTTCGGCAGGAGCACATCGCAGTATCAATTCGAAATCGAAATGCGTCCAGTTTCTTCGGCTAATCTTTCACAAGGGAGTACTTGGACGTACCCGTAACTGCAAAAACAGCTTCCCGCGAACCGGATCGAATCAATTCCAGTCATAACGCCTGTGTAACAGAAAGCACCGCTGTACACCTACGAACAAATCACGCGCGTGCGTTTACTGGCAAATCGGATGCTGAGGTCCCGAGCTAAGTAGTATTTTCTTTATCGCGCATTAGCGTTCAAGAATGCGCTCCTTTATTTCGAACTGCGTCCAATTCAGGTATATAGTGGTGCTCCTAAATGAACATGCTTATAGTAGAGCTCGGATGGACGCTTGGTGAGAATGTAGACTATTTTCTTCCCTGCAGAAAATAAATTGTGTTCGCTGGAGCAGTATGAAAAGACCAAAAAAAAAAAAAAAAAAAAAAAAGTGAGATGTTTGAATTGATTATCATCAATTATAGCACATGCGCTGCTGAATTCTCAGAACCGATTGTTTGGGAGGTGTTGATTCATTCTCTAGAACTGCAGCTCTGACTGCCAGGCAAATCACAGGTTTATATAAATACCTACTTTCTAATTCTCCCTTGTGTTTTTTTTTTCAACAGAAAAATCTAGTTGACTTTATAGAATAACCTTTATTTGTCACATATACATTACAGCACGGTGACGTTTTTTTTCTTCGCATATCCCAGCCATGATATGGCGCCCCCTGGAGGATGAAAGGTCACGGGTCTTGTGGCAGCTTGGCAAGACCAGGGCTCGAACCCCCGACCTTCCGATCAGTAGCCCAGTGCCTTAAACCATTAAGCCACACCGGTCTCTATGCTACAACATTGTAATTGATGAATTTTTAACAGGCAGATATAAGTCAACAACTTCATTCATTCATCTTCTATCGCTATATCCGATCTTCCATCTTTCCCTCGGGTCACGGGGAGTCTGTGTCCTATCTCAGGCGTCTATGGGCATTAAGGCAGGATACACCCTGGATGGAATGCCAACCCATCACAGGGCACACACACACACACTCACACACACACACACACAATCATACACTAGGGACAATTTTCCAAGGTGCCACTCAACCTACCGTGCATGTTTTTGGACCGGGAGGAAACCGGAGAACCCGGAGAAAAACCCCCTGAGGCACGGGGAGAACATGCAAACTCCACACACAAACATGGCCAAGACGGGAATTGAACCCCGACCCTGGAGGTGTGACCCGAACATGCTAACCATTAAGCAACCGTGGCCCAAGTTGACAACTATCTATCTGTCTGTCTGTCTGTCTGTCTATCTATCTATCTATCTATCTATCTATCTATCTATCTATCTATCTATCTATCTATCCATCCATCCATCCATCCATCCATCCATCCATCCATCCATCCATCCATCCATCCATCCATCCATCCATCATCTATCTATCTATCAGTCTACCTACAATATCTATCTATCTATCTGTCTGTCTGTCTGTCTGAATCTGAATTCCCAAACCCACCAAGCTCTCCCTTAGGCCTCAAAAAAGTATTGGATAAATAATATATATGCCTCAGGGGGTTTTTATCCGGGTTCTCCGGTTTCCTCCCTGGTCCAAAAACATGCACGGTAGGTTGATTGGCACCTTGGAAAATTGTGTGTGTGTGTGTCCTGTGATGGGTTGGCATTCCATCCAGGGTGTATCCTGCCTTAATGCCCATAGACGCCTGAGATAGACACAGACACAACTTGACTCCCCGTGACCCGAGGGAAGATCGGATAAAGCGGTAGATACGGAATGAATAAAGTGTATTTAAATGAGCATAATTTGGTACAAAAAATGCAAACTTGGCAACCCCGCTCTTTTCCCCAGCTGCTACACCTTTGCACGAGGCACTACAATTCCTGCCCCAATGGACCACTATTTTCTTTTTGACGTAGTTCCCATTTTTAACAACTATTTTTGTGCAAATGCTCTGATATTAACACTCTTTGGACAAGCTACGCTATTTGTTTTCTTGTTATTTACCGATCTCAAGGCACCACAGAGACCGGGGTATTTTATCAGAGCACATATTTCATTAAGTGATGCGAGAATGTTGCCAAACCTCTCAAAAAGCCACCACTGACCACTGATGTCATGTTTTTAGTAGCATAGTTTGACATTCCCACTTTCTTTCCTATTTCATTTACACCATTTGGCAGATGCCCTTATCCAGAGCGACTTACAACCGAGGGTTAAGGGCCTTGCTCAAGGGCCCACTAGTGGTATCTTGGTGGTGGTGCGATTTGAACACGTGATCTTGCGGTGCAGAGGCCAACACCTTAAACGCCGAGCTCCCATATCCCTAAAAGCATCACGGAGCAACGACAAAACCGTCGCGAGCTTACCGATGAAGTAGGAAAGCAGCACGGCGAGCAGAACGGCGGCGGCGATGGCAGCCATGGCGGCGCATTTCCAGCTGCAGTACTTGGAAGGCTTCTTAAGCTTGAATGAGCTCCTGGAGAAGGTGTTCCTCGGCAGGAGGCGCGGCGGGGGCGAGTAGACGGAACCCCCGGTGAGGGGGTAACCAGGAGAGGAGCTGCTGAATAGAGGAGTGCTTCCTGATGGAGTCTTGAACAGGAAGTGTCTGCGTTGAAGAGAAAAGAAAAGAGTTGATGCTAAACGAGAAGCTTTTCGAGCGAATGCGCTCGCGTGCCGGCAACAGGAACATGTTGCTATCAGGGAGGTAATGATTGCAAGCAGGCGATGCAGACGGCGCTCACATTGTTCACCACTGAGAAACTGTGCATTAAAGAGATGTGTTAAATGGTGTTTGGTGTAAATTGCTTCCTCGGGGAGAACTGGCCATTACAGGCTGTATTATCTAAATAAAATCACTTTCCATTGCCGGCTTTTAATTCGCTTGCTTATACAAGTACAAAGTCTGGATCACTGTCAGCGCTAGTCTCTTTCGATTGGGCGCCGCCGTCTCTACACAAACATACTTTATGTGCTTTCACAGGGGCAGACATCAATTTCTTTTCCCTCATAACATTAAAAAAATGATTCTAATCGATTCATCGCTAGCACATTGTCTACCAAAGGACAAAACCTGCAATCTCACATATCATTAACTAGCTAGTTATCTTGCTAATGGCCTTTCTTTGTTGCTAGGCTCTAGCTAGCAGCTATGCTAGCATATGCTAATGCTAATTCGAATTTTAGTTCATACCAACTAGATACATTTCATTTTTCTTTCTTTTTGTTTTAAAGGCAATAAAATTAACCAAATATAGTCAATATAATCTAAAATGAGAACATCCATTATGTTTCTAATTTCAGAAAATGCTTTAGCAAAGGCTAATAGTAAACACCACAACTTTTAGATACCCCCAACCCCCCAAAAAAAAGTTATTTAACCCATTGTACATCATTTTTAATTCACTTAATATAAATCAAGAATAACTTCAATAAATAAAACATTCATAACTAAATAAAACAATAAATAATAAACAATAAATAAAACAGAAAAGTTCTTTAACTCCCTGTACACAATTTTAAAATTCAATTAATATAACAATAACTTCAATAAATAAAACATCGAACGCTTTATAGTTTTGAATGTATAATAATGAGAAACGACACTTGGTAGCTATGTGTTTACTCCTCTGATTTGTCGTGCTGCGGCGTCTCGTGCGTCTTGTGGTGTACGCCGAGTAAAGCCTTCGTGCTAGGAATGTGTTTTTTTTTTCCCCCCTCCGCAATATTTTATGGATATTAGAAAATGTGCAGACAGTCTGTACCGGTTGTATGTGTGTGCACTTGCTTGTTTGTGCCAGTTATTTTTGCTGAATGTGTTCCCCCGCGTCGGAAGCCGTGTGCCCCCCTGTTAGTTGTGGTCTGGCGGCGGCTCTGGAGACGTGAAAAAAAACAGCTAAAACTGATACTACTGCTATTATTCCTACTATTAATAACTGGACACTTTTATATGGCCAAAAAGGATGCACCAGTGTGCACCTTAAAATAATTGGTAATAATACCAGTCATGGGGTTTGACTTCACTTTTACAGCATTTGGCAGACACCTGTATTTAAAGCAAATTACATTTATATAATTTATACAACTGAGAATCTATGGGGGTTCAGGGCCCTTATCAATGGCCCAGAACTAACAGCATGGTGTGGCTGGAATTTGAACTCACGACCTTCCAATTCCTTAAAGCAGTGGTCCCCACCCCCCCGAGGCCGGGAAAGGGGGTCAAACGGTACCAGGCCGCACAGAAAGTAAACACAACCTACATTATTTCCATTTTATTTATCTGATTCTGAAAGATGTTTTATGTTGGAAAATTGACAGATTTTCTATGACACATCTGTCTATGACGCCATCCTCGGTCACATGACTTATCTACGTCCGCTACCCTCTTAAAGGGGCGGCTAAATACACTACCGCTAAATCGAAACCCCCAATCTAGCATCATGAGCAAAAACACAAACGTCTTTAAACGTTTCTTTGCGCAGGGTAAAAGTGCCAGTGAGGAGACAGAAGAAGATCCTACGAGTAGGAGTCCCTAATTCAAAAATGGATTTATTGCGATACACCAAACCCGGCTCTGTATAATATGCGGCGACCGGCTATCTAATGACGCAATGACGCTTTCAAAACCTCTTCGCCATTCTGCATTCAAATACCAGTTTTTATGCCGATCATATCATTTTATTTTCTTGTATTTTTCCGCCACACCTTAAAGACCGGTCTTAATATATATATATATATATATATATATATATATATATATATAATATATATATATATATATATTATATATATATAATAATATATATATTGTCTTATTGACCGTGGCGCAAAAAACGCTGGGGACCTCTGACTTAAACAATAATAAGCTACCAGATCCCCAGACAGAATTCGCCATCCAGTACATCTTGGGACAGGATTTACAGGTTGCCTATAATATATATACGTATTTCTGATTCAAGATTCTGCTCTAACCTTGCATCAACCCAGTGTTACGCCAGTCTCAGTGAGTTTCATGGCTCTCAGCACGCCTAGTCTGGACCGCTGTAGCCCGAGAGAACACACACAAAGAGAAGATAAGAACGTGAGATCATGGTGGCCATGAAGTCTTTTGTCTTTGAGACGACGCCAGTACAGCGCGTACGTGGGCCAGACTTGGTTGTCGCGGCAAAGAGTGACAGGTGGGCCGAATATTTTGCATGTGAGGTCTGTTTGCATGTCGATGCATCTCTGTGTGTGTGTGTATTTGTGTGTGTGTATATGTGTGTATGTGTGTGTGTGTATACGTGCATGCGGGGCAGATGGGAGAGGGATGAAAATGTAGGGAAGTTGACCAAACAGCTTTGATGAGTGCTTGGCCTGGCTCAGGCAGCACTTCGGTGCTAAACTAACCTCAGATCTGTTTCCATCAGTCTCGCTCGAAACAGGAAGTCCAGGCTGACCCCACCTGGCCTTGGCTCAAGCCCCTGCTGAGTCTCCAACTGCTGCCTCGTCCCCAAGCCCGTATATACACAACCCTGTGTGCCAAGGAGCTTCAGCACTACTCCGTCTCAGCCACCTGCTAGCAATTTCCTTCCATCACCTCTTCCAATGCCCTCGACCAAAGCTAGGCTTTCGACAGCCAACCAATCAATCAGGGGCTTTATTAATTCTGGGACCTCGGCATTTTAATGGTCAACCCAAAACACAGAGGTCTTAACCGAGCCTTGAACGTGTCAGTGGTCTTTAGGGAGAAGAATCTCACAAGGTGGTTGTTCTCTGTAGTATATCTAATGTTTGTAGTTTAGCAAGAAAAGGCAACTTGAAAAGGCCTGTAAGGAAAGAAAAAAAATCCCAAGAGTCCCAGTGGGCTTAGTGATGAATATTTTTTATATGTAGGACAAAAAAAAAAACAAGCTTGGATGTTGATTCTTTATGGATCAGGCAACTGATGCAACAACTATGGCCATTGGGCTACTGATTAAAAGGTCGTGAGTTCAAATCCCAGCACTAACACGGCTGGGTCCATGAGCATGTCATCTGCTCTGATGTATCCTGACTGAACTGGAAGGAGCTTCGGATCAAAGTGTCAGCCAAATGTGAAGAACGTCAATGAAGGCTCGATGTTTCATCGCGATCGTTTCATGTATTAATTTTGGAGAAAAAAATCCCCTGCTGTAAAAAAATGGCTGACCCTGAGCTCAACTTCCAAACCAGAAGAAAAAAAGAATTTCCCTCACAGGATCAATTCATTCATTCATCTTCTATCGCTTCAATTGTCCCTTGGGGGGGGGGGGGTGGGCGAGGGGGCTGTGCCTATCTCAGGCATCTTGGGGCATCTTGGATACACCCTGGATGGAATGCCAACCCATCGCACACACACACACACATTCATACACTAGGGACAATTTTCCAAGGTGCCAATCAACCTACCGTGCATGTTTTTGGACCGGGGAGGAAACCGGAGACCCCGGAGAAAAACCTTCGGAGGCATGAGGAGAACTCCACACACACATGACGGAGGTGGGATTCGAACCCCTCAAACCCTGGAGGTGTGCCTCACAGGGTTGAGCCTCATAGGTTCAATAAAGTATAATAAAAATAATAATAATAATAAAAAAAATAAAAATACTATTCGGATTGTTTAGATACAACCAGAAGGCGCACTAATTACTTACAAGGATAAACAGGTTGTCTAGAGACTAAAGAAGCGTGCCGGGTTCGGATGCCATAGGAAACGACGAACAAAAAAAAAAAACAACTTCTATGGGGCCGGGAGCGCGCAAATAAAAACCGCGTTCGTCAACATCAACAGAAGGAGGGGGGGTAGAGAGAGAAATCTGAATAAATATTTGAGCACTTATCCAGAACGAAGATCCACTGAATCACACGCAAGCCCACTTGTTTATAGTTTGTGTTGTTAGTCAATAGTTTGTATAGCTTGAATAGACAGTTTATATTGATCGAGAAATGTTCATATGAACAGCACAGAGCTGAAAGATGTCTTAAGCCGACGATACTCAGCGTATAGATTCTGAAAGAAAGAAAGAATGAAAGAAAGAAAAAAAAAAAACATCCGAGGACGGATCCCTGAGGAACACCTTGGTAAATGGCTTTAAAAAGATTATGGTGAGGTATTTTATTTTATTTTATTTCTTTTTTTCCCTTTTTTTCAGTGTACGAGCCGAGCTACAGCAGTGTAGTAACGTTGATTCTGAAAGAAAGATAAAAGAATGAAAGAAAGAAAAAAAAAAACATCCGAGGACGGATCCCTGAGGAACACCTTGGTAAATGGCTTTAAAAAGATTATGGTGAGGTATTTTATTTTATTTTATTTCTTTTTTTCCCTTTTTTTCAGTGTACGAGCCGAGCTACAGCAGTGTAGTAACGTTCAATAAGACTCAAACCGTGCGGAGGGATGTTGAAGGATGTATTAAACGCTGCTGTGAGGTGCAGGAGTAACAAGGTTGCCATTATCGAAGGTAACTTTCTGTGCTGTGACAGCTTCGAGAACCCAGACGCGAACTGCTCGCATGTGTCACAGTGGTTGAAGTGAAACTGGTGCTTTTTCAATCATGCTGGCCTCAGAATAACCCGAGCGGTACGGTTCTTGTGGAAGTTGAGTTTTAGCTACATTTATGGCATTTAGATCAACTTAGGCATGTTATGGCATTTTAAAGCATCTATTAGGACATCCGGGATTTGAACAACCTTTGGACCCAAAACCAGAACTCGATTTACATTATTGATTGCCTTCATCCTATTATCCTGATGGGAGTGGTATTTTCCCAGGATTGACTCCGCCCCTATTCACCTTAATCCTATTTAAGACACCACCAACATCCAGCAAATATTCAAAATAAATGCAAATAGTGTCTACTAAATATACACACTATGCAAATATTGTGTAGTAAATACCAATGCTTTTTATTTAGAAGGGATTACATAACATGACACTCTCTTATTTACCCGACCTACTTTTTAACATATATATATGCCATCTGGAGCTCTTAGATCTATGGCCTTACAGTTTGGCATTTATAGGGGTTTATTTTGCTATGATGCTAGATGCTCGGAATCTACATATTTTCAACAGCGACTCGACTATGTCTCGACTTATAAATCTCACTTGCATGCAGGCACATCATTTATGCTGTATTAGTACACATGGGACGTATAAGGTTTCATTTGCATCCATTTTTGTGTGTATATATATATATATATATATATATATATATATATATATATATATATATATTCATTCATTTCATCTTCTACCTCCCTTTATCCGATCTTCCCTCGGGTCAAGTCTCGTCTATCTCGGGCGTCTATGGGCATTAAGCAGGATACACCCTGGATGGAATGCCAACCCATCGCAGGACACACACACACACACACGCATTCACACACTAGGGACAATTTTCAAGGTGCCAATCAACCTACCGTGTATGTTTTTGGACCGGGAGGAAACCGGAAAACCCGGAGAAAAAAACCCTGAGGCACGGGGGAAGAACATGCAAACTCCACACACACACATGGCCGAGACGGGAATCCGAAACCCGGACCCTGGCGGTGTGTGAGGCGAACGTGCTAACCACTAAGCCACCGTGCCCCCCTTTTTATGTATATATGTGTGGTGTGTGTGTGTGTGTGTGTGTGTGTGTGTGTGTGTGTGTGTGTGTGTGTGTGTGTGTGTGTGTGTGTGTGTGTGTGTGTGTGTGTGTGTATACACCATCAAATATATGTATTTGTATATGTATATATACATACACACACATATACAAATATGGATCTGGTTCTGGACTGTCTGTCAAATTTTAATAGTCAATGTGGCCCTTGAGCCAAAAAGTTTGCCCCCCCCAACCCCCCCTACCCCACACCAGTGGCAAGTTAAGCGTCCTGCTCAAAGGCCCAGAAGTAGTAGCTTGATAGTGCTGGGATTTGAACCAACAACCTAATCAGGAGTCCAGACTGCCATTGTTACAGATAAAGAAACATCAAATGTTCAACCCCGTCTAAATCCACACTTTATCTCTTCGCCCACTACAGGCTTAATGATGCTTTTGAAGGCACGTGCTGTTGAAGGTCAGCTGTAGCGTGGAGAGACTTTTCCAGCATCTCCATCTTCAATAAAAATGACAAGCAGCACCTCCTCCGCGCAACAAGGCATCCGACGCGATCGCACTTGCGGCCGAAGTCGAGTGGTTGAAGCAATCAGATTTCAAATACCAGATTTTGATGTTGACGATTTGCATCTGAGAGCATCTTCTTCTTCTTCTTTTTTTTTTTTAAACGCTTTGTAGAAGCCGTGTTTTGTTTACTGGATGTTCTTTGAATAATGGTTTAGCCTTGAAGCGCAACTGATCCAGATCACCATCT
>JACRUU010000024.1:5098312-5113312 GCA_030449085.1 Kryptopterus vitreolus
AATAGACGTTGTGGTTCTTCCTGTTGTTGAGGCGTGGGTGACAGCGTGACAGCGGCAGCCCCGAAACACCGCCTAGAAACAGGCAAAAACAGCGGACACATTTTCCCCACTGTATCCAAAATCGAATTTTGTCTTTAAAAAAACAAAACATCTTCCTAGATGATTAATCTGTTTTTCTGTCAATATCTGTCAAATATGTCTGTCTATATATATATAATATATATATATATATATATATATATATATGGGGCACGGTGGCGTAGTGGTTAGCACGTTCGCCTCACACCGCCAGGATCCGGGTTCGATTCCCGTCTCGGTCATGTGTGTGTGTGAGTTTGTGCATGTTCTCCCCGTGCCTCAGGGGGTTTTTCTCCGGGTTCTCCGGTTTCCCCCCAGGTCCAAAAACATGCATGATAGGTTGATTGGCACATTGGAAAATTGTCCCTAGTGTATGAATGTGTGTGTGTGTGTGAATGTGTGTGAGTGTGTGTGTCCTGCGATGGGTTGGCATTCCATCCAGGGTGTATCCTGCCTTAATGCCCATAGACGCCTGAGATAGGCACAGGACTCCCCGTGACCCGAGGAAAGATCGGATAAAGCGGTAGAAGCGTAGTAGAAGATGAATGAATGAATGAATGAATATATATATATATATATATATATATATATATATATAGAGCGAGAGCGAGATAGAGAGAGGAGAGAGAGAGAGAGAGAGAGAGAGAGAGAGAGAGAGAGATCTGATTTTTCATTTGTGAATGCAATTCCATAATACGGATTTGGGAATTTAGGAAGCGTGAGTGGATGTGCTGAAGTTTATTTATTTATTTATTTTGTTATTCGTTGTCCGGGTTTCATTCATTCGCCAACACAAGAGTGAAGGAGCAGATCACTCACATAGTAACGCACACTGCGTTAATCACATCTTAATAACATTTGTGCCGTTATATACATAATACATATATATAATATTATAAAATGCTCAACCTTCTACTGTAGCAGAACTATGTTTATCCAGTGGTACTTTAATACTTTTTATAAAAAAATTTTTCTATTTTTATTTTCTCATATTCACATGTTCAAGAAGTATTGTATAACGTGGTATTCTATGAAGGCGTTCAAATACGAATAGAAATTTGTGGAACAAATGTCAGTCACATTTTTGTATCTATATAGTGCATTGAATTGATTAAGTCTGACTATAGACATTAAAACCGCCACTTATTGCTTATTTTCACGTTTGCATGGGGGGGGTCCACCCCAGCCCACCCATACACATATTAATTACAAGGCAAGCAGTGATGGGCAGCGCTAAAACTGTAGCCACCAGCCTTCAGTCAATAAAGCGCCGGCCTTAGACAGACTCTAATTGCAGCGTGGCAGGCAGGAGGTAAATGAATTGATTATTCGATCATATATTATTCATTGTTACTGGGTTGACTTTGCAATTTTTCACTTCCTTTCAAGTGATTGTGAGTAAATAGCTGTGGAAATATGAACTGGCAGCAAAGCTCAAGAGCAGTGCCAAAAAAATCAATCAAAATCACATTTTTGTTTTTTTCCCCCTCACAACATCCTAAACCGTATTATAGGGGAAAAATGTCCACCATGCTGTTCTAAACTGTGTACAATAGCGCAAAGATTTATAGTCAGTACATCCTACATGTGTCTATGTATCACGTGCTTTGCCTGTTGTTTGCGTAAGGTAGCCATACGGTAATCCGGGGAAATTTAAATTTTATATATATATATATATATATATATATATATATATATATATATATATATATATATATATATATATACATATATTCATTCATTCATTCATCTTCTACCGCTTTATCCGATCTTTCCCTCGGGTCAGGGGGAGTCTGTGCCTATCTCAGGCGTCTATGGGCATTAAGGCAGGATACACCCTGGATGGAATGCCGACCCATCGCAGGACACACACCACACACACACACACACACACACACACACACACACACACACACACACACCACACACATACACACACTCACAATCATACACTAGGGACAATTTTCCAAGGTTACAATCAACCTACTGTGCATGTTTTTGGACCGGGGGGAAACCGGAGAACCCTTTACGTGGCTCAGGGGTTTTTCTCCGGGTTCTCCAGTTTTCCTCCCGGTCCAAAAACATAATGTATATATACACACCCATAATATAATATAATGCTCAACCTTCTATTTTTATCAAAATCAGAATCAGGTTTATTCAGAGGTACTTTAATACTTTTTATACAATTGTTTTATTTTTCTTTTCTTTTTTTATTTTATTTGACTAATAAAAATTACATCCTACACGTGTCTATGTACCACGTGCTTTGCCTGTTGTTGTTGTTGTTTTGTTTTTTTTTTAAACAGTGTTCATTTCTAATTCTGACATTTGTTCGGCAAATGAGACGCAACGCACCAATCAGAGGAAACTTGTGGTCCGCTGAGAGATCTCAGCACACAGCTGCCCCCAGTATCCAGAACAAACAGAGCACAACATCGCACGCGGCTAACGACCGGCGCGAAAAAGACGTGTAAAGTCTTGTTTTCGCTGTAAACACCTTGCGCTTCTCCTGTGGGAGCGAGCAACGGGGCCTAAGCAATTAACAAGTAAGCAAGAAATTTAACCGAGAACTGGCGTAAACACAAACAGCTCTCAAGCGTTTATTAGAAATAGGGGGATTTGTTGTATTTTGACCAATTACTCCATCTTTATATTTACTGTTAATATTCTCCATGTTTCAGTGACTCTTTTTTCCAATGACTTTCCAATTCATCTCTTCATATTCATATATATATATATATATATATATATATATATATATATATATATATATATATATATATATATATATATATATATATATATATATATATGAATCGTTTCGATCTTTGGGGGTGGTGTGTTTTAAAATAACCAATAAATTAAGATTCGTTTCACATTAAACATGAAAAAACCAACAACTACAATCTCTTAATTCGCTTAAGAGCGATGAATCAATTTGCTTTTTGCACCAGCTTCCTTTGTGGACTAAATCATTTGTGTAAATAAATAAATAAATACAGGGAATATGTTTGAACAGATTTTCGCTGGGATGTTTTGGAGATGTTTGGCGATCGGAAAACTATTGGCCGGTGAACCTTAATATTATATTTTTATTTGTATACTATAATATTTTTTATTATATAATATACACCAGATAAAAAAAAAATATGACGGATCAATATCACTGAGCAACAAACATTCTGGGTAAAAGCAATGATATTCCCGTCTCAGCCATGTGTGTGTGGAGTTAGCATGTTTTCCCTGTGCCTCTCCGGGTTCTCCGGTTTCCTCCCTGGTCCAAAAACATGCACGGTAGGTTGATTGGCACCTTGGAAAATTGTCCCTAGTGTATGAATGTGTGTGTGTGTGTGTGTGTGTGTGTGTCCTGTGATGGGTTGGCATTCCATCCAGGGTGTATCCTGCCTTAATGCCCATAGACGCCTGAGATAGACACAGACTCCCCGTGACCCGAGGGAAGATCGGATAAAGCGGTAGAAGATGAATGAATGAATGAACATTCTTTATGTATTATTAACTTTTGATTTTCAGCATTTAGAATTGTTTGTATTTATTGCATGATTTACTGACTACTGGATACTGCTGGAAATTTCCCATTGGGATGAATCAATCAATCAAACTATATAGGCAGTATATAGTGCTTGATGAGTGACGCTGTGCCTCATAACACAAAACACACAGCGCCTTTTTCTACCTCGAAGTACAAACATGTATTCGCTTTAACATCTTACTTCCTTCCATCTGCATAGCTTCCTGGACATTTTGGGATAGAAATTACGCTTGTTGGAAAAATCGCCATCGGTAAACGGCGAGGTGGGATACGCTGCACTCTAGTGGCGGGATGCCGTCACTTCGCAATCAGCGTAGTAGCATGCACTGTGGGGGAGACAATCATGTACCTTTTAAGCTCTTGCGCGGCACGTAATGAGTTTGACACGTGTAGTATTGCCAATCTATCAACAACGAATTTCGAACGCTCGCTAAATGCTTCGTGGTTATGCTTACATTTTGCGTTTCGACTATTATGTGGGAAAATCCCTGGACATCAGCCCATTGTGAAAAACAGCACGTCGTGGTAGCGCCGAGCATGCCACGGTTCACCATGTACTAATATCAACGCCGCAAGTCAATATCCAATATCATTAATGGCTCTTTTCCTGGACTGGAGTAAGTCATATAGGGGTAATGGGACAAATCAAGCCACAATGGCTTTACTAGGAATGTGGTGTTGGTGCGCCGTGACGGCTTCCTCACCTGATTGTTTACGCCGTCGATTCGTTTTCTGGAGGGAAATATTTACCGAGGCAGTCTCCAAGCCTCTGTGCCTCATAACAGTCAATCAATTTTCTGTTCATCTTTAGGACAAAGGATTTCACGATATCGGTGGTTTCTACTTGGTTTGTTTTCTTTCTTAGCTTCGCTAAAGGATGCCGATGGACACCTGATATTAACACTAGCACCGAGGAGGCCATAGCTTAAGGGTTAAGATATCGGAATTTAAATCGGGAAAGCCATGAGTTCAAATCCCACCACTGCCTCTGCTCGGCCCTTGACCCCTTAACTCCTAAACTGCTCTGTTTTAAGCCGCTCTGGATAAAGGCATTATCCATAAATGTAAACGCTAACAGAAGTGTATCGACTAGACCAGGGGTGGGCAACTTTTTAGCTCAGGGGCCACATTGACTTTTATAGAAAGACACACGGGCCGGAATCGAGTGTTCACGGGACGGGGTTGGAATGTTGGCATGTCGTGGTTGTGAATTGTTGCCGAAGGGGCCCGGGGGGTGTTTTTGGGGGCGTGTCTAGAATCGTTGCCGTTGGAGCGATGGGTTCTGGTTCAAGCATTACAAGTGCTTCGCTATAATTCTACTCACTACGCAATACGCTGCTTATACTTTGATTTGGACAATTCTGTACCCTTATCTGGCGGGCCAAATGTGGCCCCGGATGTGAACCAGAACCTCCGTTCCCTCAACGGCGATTACAGATACACCCACAACCAACCCCCCCCCCCCCCCCCCCCCCCCCCCCCCCCCCCCCCCGCCCCCCCCCCCCCCCCTCAAACAATTCACAACGCGACATGCCAACATTCCAGCCCCGTCAACAACTCGGCTGTGAGGTGGCAGCTCAGTGGTTAAGGAAGGCATTGGCCTACGGACCAGAAGGTCACAGGTTTTAAACCCCACCACCACCTAGCAGGGCCCTTGAGCAAGGCCCTTATCCCTCAATTGCTCAGTTGTAAGTTGCTCTGGATAAGGGTGTCTGCCAAATGACATAAATGTAAACTCGCAATACGGTTGGGAGACCTGAGCTCGGGTTCGCTGGGACGGCAACTGTGTACGAGGGGGCCCCGGATGTAAAATTTTAAAAGTCAATGTGGCCCCTGAGCCAAAAAGTTTACATTTATTAATAAGACGCCCTTATCCAGAGCGACTTAAGGGGGTTTAAGGGTCATACTCAAGGGCCGAGCAGAGGATATTTCCATTTCCGGCATTTGACACACGCCCTTATCCAGAGCGACTTACAACTGAGCAATTGAGGGTTAAGGGCCTTGCTCAAGGGCCCACTAGTGGCAGCTTGGTGGTGGTGTTGGTGGGGTTTGAACCCGTGATCGTCCGGTCCAGAGGCCAACACCTTAACCACTGGGCTACCACTTACACTTCCATGGACACACCCCACACAATTTTATAGTGTGCCCGAGTCTGGACTATTCTGGCCTCTCTTTTTTAATACATCATATCACTGTGGCGCTCTATAATTACTCTTCGGAAAAAGGAATGAACCCAGCTTCATGTTGATCCACATCCCACCCTTCCATTGTTGACGGCGTGCATAATGTGCCCAAACAGAAGCGTACAGCACTCCAGCGAGGCGCTGCATCTGTAATCTGCGCTCTGAATGCGAGCGCTCCGACCCTGTGACTGCTCCGTTCGGCTCTCCACTGCTTGTTAAGTGTTTCTAGATAAAAGCTATTGCGATTCCACTCAAGAAGAACGTGGTTGCGCAACATGTCGCTGCATTATTCCAGGAGGTTCAGGCAGGTGTGTGTGTGTGTGTGTGTGTGTGTTTTCAGCGACGCGCTATCCGCAGCGTCTTATCTGAAATTCATTCCAAATCCCGTAATGTGTCCCGATGAAGGCCTATAAATACGGACGCAGCTGAGCTATGGCAGCAGAATCCAAACCACAATTAAATCCAGTTTCAAATCGAGTTTAGTGGAGTGCCGCTACAGGATTAGAGGAAGACAACAGGAGCGTGAGATATTACTTAAATACACGAGGCGTTAATAGCTTTAATTCCACACCGCAGTGGCGAATAATTATCCCTTTATTTTCATTAATGAACATTTAACGCTTTAAAAAAAAAATTTTTTTACGTATTTAATGTCCCTAGGACGAACTGTTTTGGTCCGTTTTTTTGTCCGTTGTTTTTAAATATAAAATGACATAAAATTACCGATTTTTTATACAATCATGTCAAACTTTTACATTTGTTTCCAACATCATTTGAATTAGAATTAGATTTTTATTTGTCATTGTTGTCTATATATTTGTATTTGATAAGGATATGAAACACCTCAATTATTTATATATGTATATATTTATATCTCAATTTATTTATTATTTAGTGTTCACAGACATTTGCATACAATCATTTTTTTTTCTAAAAGGTAAACAGATGACTTGTTCATTGGATGTTTGATTTGATTGCATCGCAATAAAAGAAAAAATAATAAAGAAATAAAGAAAAAAATGTGTCCTATCTGATTAATTGATTAATCAATGCAATAATCGATATATATATATAAAAAGATACTAAACTACTCTATAGTCATGATCTGTTTGTCTACCTACCTACCTACCTACCTACCTACATGTCTGTATGTCTGTCTGTGTGTCTATATATTATCTAATAATAATAACAATAATAATGATAGTTTATCTATCTGTCTGTCTGTCCGTCCGTCCGTCCGTCCATCCATCCATCCATCCATCCATCCATCCATCCATCCATCCATCCATCCATCCATCCATCTATCTATCCATCTACCTACCTACCTGTCTGTCTGTCTGTCTGTCTGTCTGTCTATTATCTAATAATAATAATAATAATAGTAATAATACCGGTAATAGTTTTATCTATCTATCTATCTATCTATCTATCTATCTGTCTGTCTGTCTGTCTGTCTGTCTGTCTGTCTGTCTGTCTGTCTGTCTGTCTATTATCTAATAATAATAATAATAATAGTAATAATACCGGTAATAGTTTTATCTATCTATCTATCTATCTATCTATCTATCTATCTATCTATCTATCTATCTGTCTGTCTGTCTGTCTGTCTGTCTGTCTGTCTGTCTATCTATCTATCTATCTATCTATCTGTCTGTCTGTCTATCTATCTATCAGCCCGTCTGTCTGTCTATCTATCTATCTATCTATCTATCTATCTATCTATCTATCTATCTATCTATCTATCTATCTATCTATCTATCTATCTATCTATCTATCTATCTATCTATCTATCTGTCTGTCTGTCTGTCTGTCTACATGTAATAGTTTTGATTGTATTTGAATGAAGTTGTGTTTATATGTGTTGATATTTAACAGATCAGATTGGAGTTTGTTACAGTGCTGTATTGGTATAAAAAGGCATACGGTGGATATTAAACGTATGGAAAATCTGAATCATTTAGGTTTTTTTGAGACGTCGTCTTTGTTTCTATGCAACAGAAAAGCTGATAGGCAAAAAAAAAAACAATCCAGCATCATACATCCAAACGTACATGTTATGTATTCTTGCCTGGCCTGCCCAGTAACTGCACCTACTGTAAATCCCACTGAACTGCTCTGGGATCCCAATCTCATGAAGAATTCTCCAACAAGTATCACGTTTGAGAAAAGAAACCTCCAAGTAGTTCAAACTGAACGAGCTGTCCGTGTGCCGAGAGTGTATAAAGCTTTAAATCCTGCTAAGGGAGGATTTTCTTTGGTAAGTGAAACTAATGCATATTTGATTTGTTAAAAATACATCTTCATACTGCTTAATTACCTCGTTTGTTGCATAGAAGCAAAAGGAACATGCGCGCGTCTCTGAAAAAAAAACCCCATAAATCTAGGTGTTTTGACACTTTTGACAAGCACTAATAATACAAGTGGATCAACACTGGTGGTGAGAGAGAAAGAGGGAGAAACAGACCGAGACAGACAGACACAGAGAGAGAGAGAGAGAGAGAGAGAGAGAGAGAGAGAGAGAGAGAGAGAGAGAGAGAGAGAGGAGAGAGAGAAGAAAAAAGAGATTAGCATTTCTGTGCTTCTGGCTTAAACTGACACATGAGCCTGTTAAGAGCGTGATATGCCATGGAAAAGACTGGGTAAGAGGTTCGACACCAGGATTCTAAACAAGCCCAAGGGGACAAGACTCGAGAAAGCAGGAGGACGCGCGAGTCAGCAAGGGAGCGGGGGAAAGAAAGAAAAGCAGGAGTGACTTGCGAACGAAAGAGTCGCGCGCGACACGGCCCCGTAAGCCATAGCCGTGGCGTTAATAGACACTCGTCTCTCTTATGTCCCTTCGCTAAGAAGCGTCCACGATGGTTATTGCTCCAGCTCTGGGGCACTGCGTGAGCTTTATCCCCAACAAACCTTCCCTAATTGGGCTCGGGCCTCTCCCGTAGCGCCGGCTTCTTCCCGGACAAATATAGAGCCGGTTTTCCTGCAGGCTCTGAACAAGCGGAGGATACAGAAGGAGGGAGAGAATTCCCGAGCGCCGCTGCTCTTCGGGGCTGTGTGCTCCGAACACCACGCTATTAAACAGCACTCGTTTGTGTGCTGCACCACGGAACGGCAGAGAGTCTAGGAAAAAAAAAAGAAGAGCGGTGGCGAAACATACTCCAGGACAATTGCGCAATGGAAGAATGAGATTTTTTTTTTTAAAAAGAAGGGCAATAAAACAAAAAAAAACAGGCGGCTGAAAGTAATGCATGGAGATCATTAGAAATTGTGTGTTCATGATCGTTGGGTGATTTGTCAAGGGGTCACACACTAATAACAATATAGTATTATAAAAAATAAAATATAGTATATGACCTACAGTACTGTGTAAAAGTTTTAGGCGGCTGTGAAAAAAATGTAATAATTTGTTTATTTAATTGTTTATTTTTGTCAATTTACAAAATGTAAAGTAAGCGAACTAAAGAAAAATCGGAATCGCGTGTAGTTTATGTCAAAAGCAACCAAAAACGGAACACAATTCTTAAAGGAGCCATATTCAACAATTAAAGCATATATATATATATATATATATATATATATCCTGATATGTGGTATCTATATATATATATATATATATATATATATCTATGGCTATCTCAGTGCTATGTATGGGCCTATTATATCTCAGGCGCCTATGGGCAGGATACACACTGTATGGAATGCCAACCCATCGCAGTACACACACACACACACACACACACACACACACACACACATTCATACACTAGGGGACAATTTTCCAAGGTGCCAATCAACCTACCGTGCATGTTTCTGAACCGGGAGGAAACCGGAGAACCCAGAGAAAAACTCGGGTAGAACATGCAAAACTCCACACACACATGGCCGAGAGAACCCGTGCTAACCACTAAACCACTGTGCCCCTTATATACATATATATATATATATATATATATATATATATATATATATATATATATATATATATATATATATATATATATATATATATATATATATATGATATATATACTAGCACCGGATCAGTAGTTTGGGTCATCTTTGGGATTTCTAGTTGTTTTTTTATGGATGACAAGAATAAAGAATGATTCAAGTTTTTTGGGGGGGGGGTTTCTCACAGCACTGTCACAGTCGGAGTTCGACCCGCACATGACTCCACTTCTCCCAGCAACACTATGACGGACAGCAATGCAGAGATGCGGTTAAAAGTCACCCTTTTCTGCCGGCGGGTGAAACGTCGACGCGTGCGTTTGAAGGCCGCCTGAAATTGCCTTGTAAACAGCCAGCGGTTTTAATGAACTTCCTCGCTGTGGAAACTGCTGGGGTTGCACTTCACAGCAGACAGAAGCCGTCCAGCAGACAAAAGCAATGCGGGAGTGTGGAAGTGTGAGGTCGAGCCCTTATGACCTACACCAACCTCAATCTAATTAGCTTGCTGAGTGTAGGATTTTCTTGAAGTGTGTGTGTGTGTGTGTGTGTGTGTGTGTGTGTGTGAGTGAGTGTGTGTATGGGGGAGGGTTATATTGTAAAAAAAATCCTATCAAAACTGATCTGAACGTAATAATCGTGATATTTCACTTATATATACATCCTATACATCAGGGATCACCAACCTTTTTGTAACTGAGAGCTACTACATGGACACCGAGTCATATAAAGGGCTACCAGTTTGAAATACTCCTCTGAAATAACAAATTTACCTTTAGTTATATATTATTATTATTATTATTATTATTAATGATACTCATTTATCTATGTAAATACACTTGACAGTGACTATCAACAACGAATTAAATTAACTACATTTTACATTATAGACGCATCTCACTGATGAGTTGTGCACTTTTTATAGCAAGCGCTTTGAGAGCTACTCATGTGCTCCTTGGGGGAGAGCTACTGGTGATGTGCTCCTTGGGGGCTACCTGGTGCCCACGGGCACCACGTTGGTGACCCCTGCTATACATTTTGCACTATATATATATATATATATATATATATATATATATATATATATATATATATATATATATATATAAGATAAACCCATTTTTTTTCAAACTAAAGCAAATTGGCACAGATTTAATTAATGATTACACTGCAAAAACTATTCATGAAGCAATAGATTAGAGATATGAAACCTCCAATTACATTTATTTCATTCAGTCACACACACACACACACACACACACACACACACACACACACACACACACACACACTCCATTTTAAATTGTGTATCGTTTTCTTGGAATGTGTTAAATTTAACAGCAAACAGAAAAAAAAAACAACCAGTCATATTTTCTATTCCCAGGATTTTTTTCAAAGGTTTAAATGCAGTGAATTGTCGATTTTCTGTTTTTTGTTTTGTTGAAGATAATAATGTTATTATAATAACTCTGTCTATTATCTCCACTGTACAGACAAATGTATTGGGACACCTGACATTTCCCTCCAAATGTGTTTTCTCCCCAAATTCTTATCACAAAGTTGGAGACACACGGTTGTATAAGATGTCTTTGTACCCAGCAGCATGAACGTTTCCCTGAACCTGACCTGGCAAAGCCGATCCAACCTCGGAAAGTTTCTTCCTCGTACCAACGAAGAGAGATTTTTCCTCACCACAGTCGCCCCAGGTTTTAATATGCATAATTCAGTAATATTGAATTTTTTTCTTCATTCATTCTGTAAAGCTGATTTGAGAATATGTCCATTGTGAAACGCTAATAAGAAAAACTTGAACTTGAGCAAGGGCTGGAGCGAAAGATCTCCTGTGTACTGATATAAACCCTATTCAAAAAAAATGTAAATGCTGATTACTCCTCAGGAGGGGTGGGAATCATTCATTCATTCATTCATTCATTCATCTTCTACCGCTTTATCCGATCTTCCCTCGGGTCACGGGGAGTCTGTGAATATCTCGGGCGTCTATGGGCATTAAGGCAGGATACACCCTGGATGGAATGCTACACATTCATACACACATTCATACACTAGGGACAATTTTTCCAAGGTGTCCAATCAACCTACCGTGCATGTTTATGGACCGGGGAAAACGGAGAACCCGGAGAAAAACTCCTCCACACACACGTGGCCGAGACGGGAATCGAACCCGGACCCTGGAGGTGTGAGGCGAACGTGCTAACCACTAAGCCACCGTGCTCCTTGGGTGGGAATCAAAAATGGAAATTTTTTATTCTGGAATCGGATACTTAAGATTAAGTATACTTGTTATAAAATTCAACTTTACAATTCCTGGAGGCTTTTTTTTTTCATCCGCCAGGACCTTTGGAGCATCCAATCTGACAGGACCTTATGTGGTAATCCAAACATCAGTTTACAAAATGGACAAAATGGAACATGGCATTGATTGTCTGCGGTGGGCTCACTGAGTCGAAATAAAAGAACGCACATAGATTCATTGCGCATACTGAGTGCCCTTTATTTTTCTTTTCGCAAAGAAAATAAACATGTTTGATACATTAATGTTTGACTTTTGTTGTTGTTGTTGTTTTAATAAAAGTGGATAAAAGTAAAATGATACACAACCCGAACCGCAGGCTTCCAAAATCTAGTGGATCATCTTCCCAGAAGAATGGAGGTTGTTATAAGGGGACAAGAAACCTTTAGGCTCTATGTATATATTATGTATATATTATGTATGTATGTATGTATATATATATATATATATATATATATATATATATATATATATATATATATATATATATATATATATAGGGAAAGAAATCTATTCAGTCCTTATTGTCTTTCCCAGTAATTTTTTTAAAGGTGTGAGTGCATCATTTAAAAAAACAAACACAGTCCACCTATCCGTAACAGGAACTACTATACATGGATTGAAAATAAACAGTCCTGAAAATCAACCCTGCAATTTTCGAGTCCCTTCCTGAATATCACTGGTACGTAAATCATTTTTGGTCGCCATCCCGATATAAATACGAGAGCAGAGTGTATCGAATTATATTACACTCACTCTATATATACATATATCTTTGTTTGCATGTTCTCCCCCGGTCCAAAAACATGCACGGTAGGTTGATTGGCACCTTGGAAAATTGTCCCTAGTGTATGAATGTGTGTGCGTGAATGTGTGTGTGTGTGTGTCCCTGCGATGGGTTGGCATTCCATCCAGGGTGTATCCTGCCTTAATGCCCATAAATGCCTGAGATAGGCACAGGCTCCCCGTGACCCAAAGGGAAGATCGGATAAAGCCGTAGAAGATGAATGAATATTATTCATTCATTCATCTTCTACCGCTATACCGATATTCATTGGGTCACCCAAGTACCGGGAGGAAACCGGAGAACCCGGAGAGAAAAAACCCTCTGAGGCCGGGAGAACATGCAAACTCCACACAACACATACCGAGACGGGAATCGAACCCGGACCCTGGCGGTATGTGAGGCGAACGTGCTAACCACTACACCACCGTGCCCCCCATATATATATATATAATATATATATATATACATATAATAACATAGTGTTCCTATAGTTCTTGGAAGGACCTCTGCACGATACTGGAACTATTACTCCCTTAAACGAAACAAAGCCCCAGAACCATGGCATCGCCCCACCCAGGTCTCTCCCTTACCGAAGTTGCCCGATTGCCACGGCATCTGTACGCTCCTGTTTTTTTTTTTATTATTATTTATTTTTTTTAACCACCATATGGCCTCGATCTTCGCCAACAACAAGCGAAAAAAGTTCTCGCGTGTTTGATCCCTGCTTTGCACGGCCCGCCTTAGCATGACCTATTTTCACCGCGCCTCCTGCTTCATCTGAGAGCGGGTGTCAAAATATTTTACACGGGAAGAGAGATAGAGAGAGAGAGAGAGAGAGAGAAAGAGGAAAAAGTGTGTGAGGTCGGGTGGTGGCGAACGCCTTGTGATGGATTCTGCGGTTAGTTGGCGCGAACTTGTGCGCGCTCTGTGTGTGTGTGTGTGTGTGTGTGTGTGTGGTGTGTGTGTGTGTGATGATGGATTCCTGATGGCCGGAGTTGACGGGAATGCAGACACACACAGCTCTGAGCCTGAACGGGGTAAAGGGACTGGGCTGTGTCCTATATCAGAGCGCCTGCTGAATAAAACATCTGAGATGTAGACCGAGACAGACAGGTAGCGTGCATGCGTGTGTGTGTGTGTGTGTGTGTGTGTTGTGTGTGTAAGAGAGAGAGAGAGAGGGTCATAAATAGTGTATGCAGCATGTACATGTTATGATGGAAGAGCAGAGGGGAGTGACCCCCAACCCTGCTGTAGAAGATGAACGGAACAGCAAACAAAACCCCTCACGGGTGGAAGGAGAGGGGGAGGAGAAGAAAAAAAAGGGAAAACAGGTCTGTATGACTGATCTCTGTTTGTACATGCCTGTGAGTGTGTGTGTGTGTGTGTGTGTGTGTGTGTGTGTGTGTGTGTGTGAGGGGGTTACGACATTGAAAGTCTTGGTGTTGGAGCAGTGTGTGGGTGAACGGTGTTGAGGGGAAAACATGCAAACTGTGGTGAAATGGTGTGTGTGACGTGTGTGTGGGTGGGTGTAGGATTGGATGGTGAAAGTCTTGGGTATTCGAGGAGTGTGTGGGCTGATGGGAAGGGACTTGGAAGCCGTGGTGAGATCATGGTGCTAAGGTGTGTGTGTGTGTGTGTGATTGCGTGTGTGTGTGTGTGTGTGTGTGTGTGTGTATATATATATATATATATATATATATATATATATATATATATATATATATATATATGAAAAAAAAGTAAATATGAGGTTGTCATGTCTTTTTTTAAGCATCCTATTCCACATTTAATCCCCGTTTCCTGTTGTAATAACCTTCACTATTCCGGGAAGATTTTTCCACTAGATGTTGGAGTGCGCTTGTGGAGATTCGTGCTTCAGCCCCGAGGGTGTTAGGAAACTCAGGCACTGACGTTGGTTAGGTGAGGAGGCCTGGGGTGCAGTCAGCATTCCATTTCCTCTCCACCCCGCCCCCCCCCCCAAAAAAAAAAATTCAATAGTGTTAAGGTCAGTGCTCAAATGCTAGAAGATCTCTCACTCCGAACCCTCCCTGGCATATCCTTCATGGAGGCGGCTTTTTGGTGCAGGTTTCGGGCTCTCCTTGTTTCAGTGAAGATTTCATGCTACCGCGTGCATGCGACGACATCG
>JACRUU010000024.1:5118312-5125812 GCA_030449085.1 Kryptopterus vitreolus
TTCCCCCCGTTTTTTGTTCTTTTATAATCATATTGCATAACGAAAACAAACCATCGTTTCCAAATAAAAAGAAAATATTTACCCGGCGAACAATACCGACGTTGCTATGACATTTAATAACGCTTAGCGCTTCAACGGAGGCCTCTATAATCCGTACGCGCTGCTACTATTTAAATTCGATTATCCGTACTCTCTATACAACAAAAGGCCAAATTGCATTCCTGTAGCCTTTACATTCGCTCTTTGTTTTTGCACGGCGTTTTTGTTGTTGTTGTTGTTGTTGTTTTGCTTTTTTTTCCGAAGAAAACAAACTAGATGCGATAACACTGCTTCTGTTCGCATAGGAGAAAGAAAGAAAGAACGGCAGAAAAAAAAACCCTCACATTCGCTCAACACATAAACCGTCTCCTTTAGTGTTTCGAAATTAAAATTCATCCAAGGCCATTTTCCCAGCATGCAGCACTTAGCTCTGTGAAGAGGGCAAAAAAAAAAAAAAAAAAAAGAAAAGAAAAAAACTGAAAGCTCTGCTTCGTACTGTGAAAAGAAAGTGGTGGAGACATGAAAGAAAGATTTGAAGGCTGAGACGAGCTCGGCTATGCTCGGAGGGTCCGGGGCTGTGTAATATGGAGTTGGAGCAGGCCAAAAATCAGAGACCTCGACAAATGCAGCGCAGCACAAAGCTACTCAGATGAGAGAGGGAGCGAGAGAGAGAGAGAGAGAGAGAGGGAAAGGAACTCTTGGAAGAATTCGGGTGGGGGGGGGGGGCTAACAATAGCACCAGGAACAATGGATTACAGCCCGGTGACATGTCCATCAAAGCTGACCCTGGGCTGCTCACGACACCCTGCCTTCCCCGTACAAAAGCGTCGCAGGACTTCGCGCTTCTATCTGCCTCTGTTATCCTCGGCCAAACCAGACTCCAAAGCGTCCTCCTTTGTTTTTTCACACTCGGAGCCCAAAAATCGAAGCGACAGCTGCTAAAAGAGAGCTGCCTTTGTAGCGCTGACCGTCAATGGAATTGCTTGGGAACAAGAGAAAGGCAGAGCTGGTATCTGTGTGTATGTGTGTGTATATATATGTGTGTGTGTGTGTGTGTGTGTGTTTTTTTCTTTCTTTCTTTCTTTCTCTCGCTTTTTTTCCATCCAGGAGAAGAACACGCCAGGGACCGCAGTGTGAAGCCAGGAGAACAATAGGAGCACTCTTATGCTTTTATATCACACACCACTGAGCTCGCAGAGGTCAGGCCGGTAATGCGGAGATTACAGTACGAGGTGGCGCAGTTACTGTTATTATCGCCCGGCGCCACGCGGAGCTCGGACACAATGTAACGTACACTTCCTGCTGGGTGACAAACCGGCGGAAGGCGGACGAAGGCCAGTCGGCGAGTGAGCCGGGACACGAGACGAACTCCTGCGGGGCGAGCAGGAAAAACACATCCGGACCAAAGTATTCCGCTCACCCGAGGGCATAATTAGTCCCGGTGCTAAAAAGAGGGAAAACTTACCCCAATACCATCCAACGGACACAAACGTGTGCTTCTCATTAGCACCATTTATTATGATTAGCACAAACGGCTGGGAAAAGTCATGTGTCCCAATACTTTTGCCCATACAGCGTAGCTCTTATAAGAATATATTCGAGAAAATAGAATGTTGGGTAATGTTACAGCGTAACGTGATATCTCGTTACGTTGGTGGCGTGGGTTCGTAGATGATCCATTGTATAAATGATACGTTGGTATCATTTGCGTTATGTCGCTTTGTGTTTTCACAGGCCGTAAGTGAAATCCCCAGAAACGAGTGTCGTCGACGAGCCGCGTCCTTTTTTTTTGTTATCTGTGTAGTTATTGTAGCGGTAATAAACTTAACGCACAAGTCTCTCTGTCTTTATTATCTCTCTTGAAAAAATGGCCGAGCTGTTACTGAGAACCTGGAAAATTCTTTTCGACACGTCCCCGTATGAGACGTTTGTTCGAACAAACATGCGAGCAAACATCCGCGTTGTTCCGCGCGTCTCGCTCGGTAGTCTCGATCTCGTTCGGACAATTGTTAGCAGCTACATGTTGTGTAGCTTTATGTAGAGTGACGTTTATCCTGCGCAAAGAATTCCAATTAAAAAAAAAAGAAAGAAATCGGTCCGTAGGCCGAGGAATGTCGGAATGTTGAAATGCTTCTAATGAATTAGAACCTGCTATTCAGTCGCACAGCAACCTATAGCCTCCACCAGTGCATGCAATCAGCAGAAATCAAGGCCACTTTCAGATACCATTTGTTTTGTCTCGTTGTTTTTGTTTTCGTTATTTTTTTCCTTTCCTTTCGTTCGCTTTACAAGGACACTAGGTGTTAAAAGACCAGGTTGTTGTCCAGAATGCTGATGTCTGCTTTTAGTCCTGGCCCTGAGTACAACAATAATGCTAACCGACATGTCAGGAGAATTCAGCAAATTCCACAAGAACATCAATCGTGCACTCACACACACGCGCGCACACACACGCGCACACACACACACACACACACACACACACACACACACACACATACAAAACCTATACAAAATAATAATAATAATAATAATAAATTAACACTTAAACAAAATGAATCCCCAAAAAAGGTTAATCTTTGAATTTTCCACTCATTTAACAGTATTTGCAGACACCCTTATCCAGAGCAATAAGTCCATCTATCCACTCATCCACCCACCTACCCATCCATCCATCCTTCCAGGCATCCATTGTTGTTTCTATCTATCTATCTATCTATCTATCTATCGATCTATCTATCTATCTTCTATCTATCTATCTATCTATCTATCTATCTATCTATCTATCTATCTATCTATCTATCTATCTATCTATCTATCTATCTATCTATCTATCTATCTGTCTGTCTGTCTGTCTGTCTGTCTGTAAATCTATCCATCCATGCAAAACCCATCTATCCATCTGATCCACCCACTGACCCATCCATCCATCCATCCATCCATCCATTGTTGTCTGTCTATCTATCTATCTATCTATCTATCTATCTATCTATCTATCTATCTATCTATCTATCTATCTATCTATCTATCTATCTGTCTGTCTGTCTGTCTGTCTGTCTATCTATCTATCTATCCACTCATCCACCCACCTACCCATCCATCCATCCTTCCAGGCATCCATTGTTGTTTCTCTATCTATCTATCTATCTATCTATCTATCTATCTATCTATCTATCTATCTATCTATCTATCTATCTATCTATCTATCTATCTATCTATCTATATCTATCTAACTATCTATCTATCTATCTATCTATCTGTCTGTCTGTCTGTCTGTCTGTCTGTCTGTAAATCTATCCATCCATGCAAAACCCATCTATCCATCTGATCCACCCACTGACCCATCCATCCATCCATGTATCCATCCATCATCCAGTCTGTCTGTCTGTCTATCTATCTATCTATCTATATCTATCTATCTATCTATCTATCTATCTATCTATCTATCTATCTATCTATCTATCTATCTATCTATCTATCTATCTATCTATCTATCTATCTATCTATCTATCTATCTATCCATCCATCCACCCACCTACCCATCCTTCCAGGCATCCATTGTTGTTTCTATCTATCTATCTATCTATCTATCTATCTATCTATCTATCTATCTATCTATCTATCTATCTATCTATCTATCTATCTAACTATCTGTCTGTCTGTCTGTCTGTCTGTCTATAAATCTATCCATCCATGCAAAACCCATCTATCCATCTGATCCACCCACTGACCCATCCATCCATCCATCCATCCATCCATTGTTGTTTCTATCTATCTATCTATCTATCTATCTATCTATCTATCTATCTATCTATCTATCTATCTATCTATCTATCTATCTATCTATCTATCTATCTATCTATCTATCCACTCATCCACCCACCATCCACCTACCCATCCATCCATCCTTATAGGCATCCATTGTTGTTTCTATCGAACTATCTATCTGTCTGTCTGTCTGTCTGTCTGTCTGTCTGTCTGTCTGTCTGTCTGTCAATCTATCCATCCATCCATGCCAAACCCATCCATCCATCCAATCCACCCACTGACCCAATGATCCATCCATCCATCCATCCATCCATCACTGCCCTGTATATATGCGACCTTCTCTACAGGAACTTCAGGATTAAAGTTTGCAGCATTTCTCTTCCAAAACCCCCCCAAAAAACACAACAAACCAAAAAACAAACAAAAGCCGTATCAATCTGCATCCTGATCTGCTCTTTCAAAACCCCGAGTGCGAATACGAGTGTATGGCAGTCAAAGCCCGCTGCCTTCCTCACATTTCCGTTCGCATCGCAGCCTTTATGATATCCGTTTTACTGGAACACGAAACAGCTGTGCAGCCATTCCGTCTCCTGCCACCAACCTTTCATTCATCTCCACCAGCCTCTCGCTCTGTCTTCTTCTTCTTCTTCTTCTTCTCCCTTTCTCTCTTTCTTTTTAACCACCCCCCCCCCCCCCCCCGCCTCCCTCCTTTCCCGGCCCGCGTTTCTTTCTCCCAAAGCTTTTTCCGTTCCCCACCATTTAACAGTGTTTATGAATAATTGAGATTTGATTCAGTGAGCAAACGGCAGGAGCTGACAAAATACTCGGCGAGTCACACGAGGAGAAAGACAGAGCGGCGGAGAGAAAGAGAGGGAAAACGAGAGAGAGAGAGAGAGAGAGAGAGGCCCATTTCGCCCCGACTGTCACTTCCGACTCTGAATGCCACTTTTCATCACTCCGATAACAAAGAGACACGTTTACATTTTAAGGAGAATCAATAGAAAACGGGAGACGTGTGAAGGGAAATGCGGAGAGGGAAAAAAAAAAAGCGCTACAACGCCGTGAGGCAATAACTGAAAAGTGGTTTATTGTGAACGTGATATAATAGAACAACAACATATCGAAAATATTCGGCGCGGCGTATTCGGCCGAGGACGTGAAAACGGATAGCGCCGTCGCTAATAATCTCGGAAGCGCGCGCGCTCGTTCGCCTTTTTCTTCCCGGCTGTCGGAAAGGGATGGAAGCGAGACTGATGAGAAAGGGGAAGACGCTGAGAGTGATTAGCGCGGGTCGAGGCAGACGCGGCTCGGAGGAGGGCCTTCGCCGGGGAGCCTTCGCTGCCGAGCGGGCGGCGCTCAGAATTACCGTCGCTAAGCTAAGCTGCGCTAGGCTAGAGGGCCTCGGCGTGACAGGGATTAAAATAAATTGCTCGACAAGAGCGGTGGGAACCTTGGAAAAACAATACGAGTAAAAGCATAAATGTCAATTTGGAATGATAAAAGACACAATCTAAATGTGGCAGCAGGAGCCTGGAGACAGCTGAGGTAATGGAGCTAGCTGCTCCGCTCTTGACTCATAGGGTTTACTCTTTGTGTGTGTGTGTGTGTGTGTGTGTGTGTGTGTGTGTGTGTGTGTGTGTGTGTGAGTTTGTATATTTATTTATTTATTTATTCGTGCTTTGTATTTCTTTCATCTGTCTAATTGCCTGCGAGCCTGACCAAGCTGTTTAGCTTTAGCATTTTAGCTATTTCACCACAACATCATGTGGATGCACAGACACACACACACACACAAACACAACACACACACACACACACACACACACACACACACACACACACACACACACACACACACACACACACAAAAACGGTCAAACAAAAAGCACAAATCCTTTTGTCTTCCTTTTATTTATTCATTTAAGAACAACGTATTAAGGGACTTTATTGCGCTCGACTTCTCAATACATCTCAATCTAAAACCAGGACTAATGAACTGGACTGAACCGCCATTGAAGACCATTAGCACGCTCCTGCTAATTAGCGACAGGAATTATCGATCGGGAATTATGTATACTCTCCATACTCGTGTTGCGTTGTGGAGGGAGGATCGATTCTCGCGTTGCGATTAAAAGCGTTCCCGCGATCAATCCGGTTAATCGCTTGTAAAATGGATCATCCGAAAAGAGGAATAAATAAATAAATAACACCTGTACAATAGTATTGAATTTTATTACAAAAAGAACCTAGTGCTGAATTATATAAATGTATAATTAATATCTCTCTATCTATCTATCTATCTATCTATCTATCTATCTATCTATCTATCTATCTATCTATCTATCTATCTATCTATCTGTCTATCTATCTATTGCAATTTAAAGTAATTAATACTAGATGTTAGATGTTATAATTATATTATATATATATATATATATATATATATATATATATATATATATATATATATATATATATATATATATATATATATATATATAATCTATATGAAAATATCTCCCTTTAATACAATTATTGATTATTTAATATTTAATATTTATTTTACTCTGGAATGTATTCATTTAATATTAATTTCTTGTTAATTTCAATGTTACTTTGCTTAGTAGTTGTTTTAATAGTAAAATATGGGACGTGGCTCCTTTAAGAATTCTGTTCCGGTTGATTTTCCATATAAACTGGTGATACGTTTAGGTAATATAGTGAGGAGTATAGTGAGGATAGTAATATAGTGAGGAGCTCAAACTTGTTGTGAATGCACAGCTAGTAGGCGTGGACGCTATTCGGAAAAACTACAGGTATAGATTTTTAATAGCCAGTGAATAACCGATGAATCGGTCGAGCTCTACTTTATATTGCGTTGCCCTTCTTCTCTTGTGCTCATTGTGTTTTGTGTAGGTGTGTTCGTTTATATTAATTGATGCGGTCTGCACCTCGTAGTTTCGTATTTGCGCTATGTATTAAACCCTGTATGGTTGGGACAACAGTAATAGCCAACTTGAAGGGGAAGGAATGGATTTTATTTATTTAATTTAATTTAATAAAAAAAATTTAATGTTTACATATTAGATGGTTGTTTAAAAAAAAGCATTTCACTGCATGCCATACGCCATCCATATGTGCATGTGACAAATAAAATAAAACATGAGTTTCTGTTTTTCCAAAAAAGAATTAGTGAAAAAGTATCCAAGACAAATGTGTGAAATAAATCTATATCCATATGTACACTATAAATTATGAATAGGATATTTAATACAATAATGCTGCATTTCAAAAATGTTCGGTGATGACATCAGTATCAACATTATGATACTCGTTCAAGTATGTAATATTGGATTGAAAAAAAGACAAAAAACAAAAACAACAACAACAATAACGGTATTGGCAATTTATAATCCTTAATGGAGAGCCGTATCTCAAGACCAGAAGACAAAAAAAAGAGCCGAGCCTTTGGTTAGTCTTTAATCAAAATAAAATGATAAAGAACCAAAAATAAACGCACCCCCTTCCTGTTCCTGTGAGATTTTACATATTCCCCTAGGATCGTTTTCCCAAACGCGGCCTTGACTACTCGTCGCTAGTAATTAGAGCGTAATAATGCTCCTCTTACGTAACCCTGAGTCCGGCCTGCAAATGTGGCCTTAATGCAGACACTAAATGAGCCAAAATACAGCA
>JACRUU010000024.1:5128312-5153312 GCA_030449085.1 Kryptopterus vitreolus
TCGTTTAATGCTCCGTTTATTACACACAACAATCTGGTGATGTTAACCGTCTCGAAGTGCAACGGAAAAAAAAAAACAAAAACAAAAACAAAAAACAAAAACGAAATGGTAAAATGTTATTAAAATAAAAGTCAATCCCATGTTAGTGGTAACATCTTTTTGGACAACCCGGTATAAATATTTAGGGACTGTCATATCATAATATTTTTCATTATTTATGTAATTACTAATATATAATACTATATGATAATAATAATATAATCGCTCTCTTCTTCTTTCGTCTTCTCGTCCTGTTAGGGATCCGTCTCCACACCACCATGTCCTCTACACCCCAACATCTCTTCCCTCACCACATCCATTAACCTCCCCCCTCTTTTCCTCCTGCCTGGTACCCCCATCCTCGGCATTCCTCTCCCTCTCTCTACACCATGTCCAAACCATCTCCATCTCTCCTCCCTCACCTCGTCTCCAAAATATCCTGCATGACCCTCAAATAAACTGTTTCCTAATCCTGTCCATCCTCGTCTCTCCCAATCAACATCTTCAACTCCTCCACGTCCAGCTCCGCCTCTCGTCTTTTAGACCACGCCCACTACTGTCTCTAAACCTACAACAAGTTTTTACAAAATCACATCTTTGTTCATAAAAGTTTTCATCTTTTTTTATTATCATTTTATTTGATCAATTATCATTTTACACATTATATAGGATTATTATTGCAAGATAATTAACCTCCCTTCATTTATTAATGAATTAAAAAAGAAAAATTAATCCCCAATATTTTTAGAATCAGATATTCATTTTTTTTTAAAATGATGACAGTATTATAGTAGATTATAGTATATATTATATTATAGTATAGTAAACACACAGAGTTAATGGAATTAAAAAAGTATTTTTCAAAGAAAAATATAATTGGTTAAAAATTATAGCAAAATTACAAAGTAACCAAAAACAAGTTATAACTATTTAAGTATTTAATTATTATTATTATTATCATTATTATTATTATTATTATTATTATTATTATTATTATTATTATTATTATTATTATTATTCTTAATTATTATTATTATTATTATTATTAATAATAAAATAGATTTTTTTATTATATTTTGTATTATTATTATTATTATTATTATTATTATTATTATTAGTAGTTAGTAGTAGTAGTAGTAGTATTTGTATTATTATTCATGAATACGATATTTTATCTGAGTATAATCCAGAAATACTGCAATAAATTCTTGATAATATTTGTTTTTCTCAAAGTGTAAAAAAAGATTATTTTTTTAGTTTAATAAACGCATCATCTAAGGTAAAAGAAGTGCACAATTTTTGGGTTGGAAGAACCTCATGAAAGTTATTTTACCCACAGAACAGTCTACAATAGTGTGGAATGGTAGTGTGGAGTTTTAGCTTCCAGCAGATCAGGCATTGCATTTCTGATTGGATGATCATGAGTTCAAATCCCGGCACCATCCACCATCAACTGGACCCTTAACCAAGCCCCTTATTCCCTCGAGGTACATAAATAAGGTAAAATACTGACATAATATTTATAGCATTTGGCAGACGGGCTTATCCAGAGGCCGTGTCCCATTTATACAACTGAGAAGATTGAAAGGTGAAGTTGGTGGTGCTTGGGATTTGAACCCACAGCCTCCTGACTAGAGGTCCAACACCTTCACTGAGCTGTCCCGGCCCCGAAAATCCCAAAGGGGCATGTGTGCCAAATGCCATAAAAGTAAATGTAAAGACAATAAGGTTGATGTTAACAGTTTCAGAAAGAATTTTCAGAAAGAATGCACACACACACACACACACACACACACACTATACTATATATATATATATATATATATATATACAAAATACAAATATAATGAAAGAAACATAAATGTTAACACAAATGGTCACAGAAATAATATCTGACAAAAGTAATAAAAAAAATAAAAATCTATAAATGGACAAAAATAAACCAATAACAATGAAAGTCAGAAAATAATGGGACATTGTTTTTCACTAACAGAATATATGTAAAAAATAAACTCATGAAACACATGGACAAAAACCAGAGGAAGCAAGGAAAGAGCTGATGGTACCCCTAGAAAACACAGAAAATAATGGACTAATTAGCAGAACAAAGTCACTTTGTCGCACAGGTTGTGAAACCGAGCCAGAGGAAGCAAAGGAAAGAGCTGGTCTTATTCCTGGCACGCTTAGTTTGCTTTTGTATGATTGATGCAACTGCGTTTTACAGTAAAAGCAATCAGATGGAATATGCCAATGCAGCCACAAAGCTGCCACAGGAGAGCAAACACCAATTGTTATGCTAAAAAAGGAGCTTCCAAAGCAATTTCAATAACTGAAGAAACTGGTCATGTTAACCGTCTCGAAGTGCAACGGAAAAAAAAACTAAAACTTTAAACAAAAATTTATTCCATAAAGAAACAGATCCTAGACATGTATACGGATATGTATAAATATGCTCTCTCTCTCTCTCTCTCTCTCCCACACACCACACTCCCCACACAGGGAGCAGAACAAAGTCTCGCACAGGTCCGAGCCTCTTTTTATTCCTGCTATATATATATGCCACAGGAGAGCAAACACCAATTATTAAAATAAAAATTTCAATAACTGTCAATCCGAAGTGCAACGGAAAAAAAAACTAAAACTTTAAACAAAAATTTATTCCATAAAGAAACAGATCCTAGACATGTATACGGATATGTATAAATATGCTCTCATCCTAATATATGGTGATTAAAATAAAAGTCAATCCCATGTTTAGTGGTAACATCATTTTGGACAACCCTGTATAAAGAAACTTTATGTCCTCTCTCTCTCTCCTCCCTCTCTCCCTCCCCATAAAGTATAAATATTGAGGGACTGTCATATCATAATATTTTTCATTGTTTATGTAATTACTAATATATAATACTATATAATAATAATAATATATATATACTAAATGCAATATATATATATATATCTATATATATATATATATATTATATATATCTATATAGTATATATATATATTATATATCTATATATATAGATATATATATATATATGTTATATCTATATATATATATATATATATATATATATATATATATATATATATATATATATATATATATCTATATATATATCGATATATATATATATATATGCATAGAACTGAAACAAGTGAGGGAATTTGGAAAAGGTGAACATTTCTTTCTTCCTTTTCAATTTTTTAAAATTTATTTAAACACACTACGTACCATTAAAATAAATAAAAATAAATAAAAATTACAATATTTCTATACAATACTATCTATCTATCTATCTATCTATCTATCTATCTATCTATCTATCTATCTATCTATCTATCTATATCTATATATCTATATATATATATATATATATATATATATCTTGGAGAGAGTGTGATAATTGAGAGGTTATGTAGTGAAGTGCTGGATGTGTCCACAGTGCCCACAGTGATGGACAGATCTTTAAGATCTCCTTCAAGATAAGTGGAGAAATGCGGAGTGATATTCGATGTGCTGCGTCTGAACTGGGTCAGTGCAATCACAACACTATTCATTATACAGTATAATATTATGATAAATCTATAGGGTCATCTGCATTCGTAAACTAGTGTGCGTCTGTGTGTGTGTGTGTGTGTGTGTGTGTGTGTGTGTGTGTGAGAGAGAGAGAGAGAGAGAATCAAAGCCAGTAGTGCATCGCACCAAACAATACAAATAACAATCTGAGAGCCTGAAAAGGCGGCTGTTAGTTTATTAACTCGCACGTTCTGCCCAAAATCATCACACACACCAGCTCTCATTCCTGCACTTATCCAATCAGCTGCTCGCGTGGCATCGACCCGACGCACAAACGCCCGCGGATTCAGGTCAAGAGCTTCACTTATTCATTTTCCTACGCAAGATCAGAATGGGGAGAAAGTGTGATTTCACTGACTGGCCGCGGTTTGGTTGTCAATGACAGACGGGTTTGGTTTGATCTCCTGGGATTTTCTCACAAAACACTCCTTACAGATTAAACAGAATTCAAGCCCGGTAAGCTGCAGTTCAACAGAAGGGATCACCTGGACAATGAGATGGGTGGGGGGGGTACTCTTTATAACCGCGGTGAGCAGAAAAGTGTCTCCGAATGCGCCAACACATGCTGGAGGATCTACTGTGAAGCACACGATCGTATCGAATGTAATCTCCAACAGGAATCGTAGGATCGTTTTTGCATCTCAGACCAGTTTCAATCAAGACTTGAAACTGGTACAGCGAGAAATAGTCTCTCTTTCTTTCTTTCTTCTTCTTTTTTTTTAAATAAAAACACCTTACAGACAACAATAGTGAATTAAAAGGAAATGAAATAAAACGTTTTTATTCTTTGCTGTGAGCTCTCGTACTGGATGATTCTGGTACTGGGTTGGTGTGAGTAGTTCTTAGGAGACCCCAAAACTATTCAAATAAAACAGAAAGAAACAGAAAGAAAGAAAAAAACGAAAGGGCAAGCTAATAGTCTATATTAGTATAGTGTATTTAGAAGTCTGTGATAACTGAAGTTCATCATAGGCAATATATAAAAATAATAATTGGTTTAATAATCTTATAAAAATAAATCTTATCTGCAAAAAAAAAAAACCATATATATATATATATATATATATATATATATATATAAATTATTTTTTTAATTATATATATTATTTATACTTATTTATATTTATTATATTATATACATTTTTTTTTCTTTCCCTATTATATATATATATATATATATATATATATATATATATATATTGGGGTGGCTGAGAAGGATGTTTATTTTGTTATTTTGGGTGTTATTTTGGGTGTTATATTTCTTTTGTTTGTTTAAATATTCTTTCATATTTTTTTTTCTATTTAGCACGTTCCATCATTCGGCATTGTTCTCTTTTCTTTTTATTTAATAATAAAGTTCAGTACGATCCGGCCTCGCTATCGTTATCGATAAAATCCACTCCATTTAATAAACACAAACTACAAATACAAAAACCTCTAATAGAAAAAAATGTCATTACGAGTTACTTTAACTGCTGCATTTCAAACGATTCGTCTTAACATTATATTAAAACTCCTTTAATATGTTTTTTTTTCTCTTTACGCTCCACAATATAAAACCTGATCATTGAGGTTTTAATAGCATTTAGTCATTTTATGTCAGGTTTTTTTTTTTTTTTTTTTTTTTTTTTGAAACACATTGCTATTTTTCGAAGCGTAATTTTCATATGCAGGAAAATCGAACTATAATTATGAATAGCACAAAGAATATAATATTCTGTCTCAGAGCGCTGAAAGACGAAGTCGAGCGGCTTTTCTCTGAGCATTTGAAGCCTGCACGTGAAACGAACGAGCGATCCATAAGTGCGACACAAAAGCGTCCGGAACTCCTCACGACAACGCACATTTCACCAGGACATGAAACCTACACGCAGGTCTACATTCGGTACAAACCACACAACATACTGTAATACCACTGATTTCCACTTATCGTCCCACAGTGCACGCTGCGTCACACACTGCGTCACACACTGCATCACACACTGCCACACACACTGCATCACACACCGCGTTATCCAAACTCATTACCCATTATGTAATCCTGTTTAAAAGATAATAGACAGAGATGTGATAGTATTATCATTGTAGTGTAAGCATCACTAAAATCAATTTTTACTTTAATAATTATGATTTCGGTTAAAATGGAGGTTTAGTTTGATATAGATAACTTGAATATACTGTACATTACATACAGAATCCATCTGTACATGTGTGTACTCTCTCTCTCTCTCTCTCTCTCTCTCTCTCTCTATCTATCTATCTATCCATCTATCCATCTATCCATCTATCTATCTATCCATCTATCTATCTATCTATCTATCTATCTATCTATCTATCTATCTATCTATCTATCTATCTATCTATCTACCTATCTCTCTCTATCTATCTCTCTATCTATCTATCTATCTATCTATCTATCTATCTATATATATATATCTTCAAAAACCTTAAAACCTTCAACACATTCATTCATGATGTCCTTTCTTTATGCAGATAAAATAAAAAAAACGGTCAAATCGAGAAAAAAAAAGCATTTTATAATCATTATACATTTGTTGTTCTGATGCTCAGAGTCTTAAATCAAGCACAAACATCCCCACAATTAAAACCGTCCGTGTGGAAACACAGGCCAAAGATCCGTTTGGTGTCTCGATGATTTACGTCGTTTACCACACCATCGTCACATTAAAACATTAATTAGCATACGCAATTAGCATACATTTGCATTACGAATTGATATTTGTCTATGGGCATGTTAATTAGAGAATGAAACACTTGAAAAGTATGATATAGTATGATTTTTTTTTATATACAAATCACAATTACTTTAACTATATACACACACACATATATATATATATATATATATATATATATACTTGTATACATGTATGTGTGTGTGTGTGTGTGTGTGTGTGTGTGTGTGTGTGTGTGTGTGTAGTGAGTGTGTGTGTGTGTGTTCATAATACTTTACAAATGTTTTCTAATTAACATGCCTATGAAGAAATGAACAGACTCCAGTAAAGCATATCTTCATGGAGAAGGATTTGTGTACAGGAACTCTGTCATGCTGTAAAAGACTGGAAGGGTAAATGTTTGCTACCGCATCCAGAAACGTCCTATAAATCTGCATGACTCTTTGCGTTCACTGTTTGGGAAAGGGCCGCATACGCATTGGACAAGCCAGGTGTCCTAATACTTTTGCCGTTTAGCGCTTAACTGAACTGAACAAAGAGAGAGTGTTGAAGCCGCGGCGTGTAAATGGGTTTACGGTACGGCATGACGTCTCGGCGTGACAGGCCTGCGCTCGTCCACCGTTTCTCAGCCGCTTCCCCCGGGGGAGGGGGGGGGGGGTGCATCTCGGCTCTCCGGCCTCTCACGCAACCTCAAACTCCACGGCAACACGTGTCAAACTCCTCCATCCTCGCAAACGACTCCGGGACATCGGCAGTGTTTCTCGGAGACGTACACGCGCGACTCGGGTTTCAATAAGACGAGAAGCATTAAGGGAGAGTCCTCCCGTAATGTGACCTGAGAATGATACTGGGATCGGTTTTCCAGGATCACACATGGGGAAATGCGAGCACTCGTTCCCGGCCCCGCTGGGCCAAAAGAATCAAAATCAAAACCTTTTCGGTAAGAACGGAGCGTCTGTGATTAATTGTGTGGTGAAGGAATATTCTAGTCATGTTCAACAGCACAGCATTTAGGATTCGGTAACAAACACCAGATAAAAAAAAAAAGGAAAAACTTCTCATTTTCAGGAACAAACGTATTGCCAATAAACATCATCAATTTAACATTATACCCCCATTTTATTTCTGTACAGCAGTTTTGAGAAAATATCCATTATTAAAAGCACTCTATAAATAAAATAGACCTAAATTCAAAAATATCAAAACACAAAGCACTTATTTTTTACACTTTTACAAATTATTTTGTGAAAATAAAATATAAACTACTTCATCTGTCTTTGTATTTATAATTTAATGTATTATTATTATTATTATTATTTATTGAATTGTTTGAAAGGCAAATCCATAGCAATTAAAATAAAAAAACAAAGCAATACTAAATCAAAATGTAATCATTTGAAAAATAGTATATAAATATTCTATTACAATCATTTTTAGTGTTAATAATAATAATAATAATAATAATAATCATAGTCCTAAGAGTATATATATATATATATATATATATATATATATATATATATATATATATATATATATATATATATATATATATATATATATGTGTGTGTGTGTGTGTGTGTGTGTGTTGTGTGTGTGTGTGTGTGTGTGTGTGTGTCTGTGTCTGTGTATTATAATTATAATATGTGTGAAGTTATTGTGTATATTTATTTGTATATTATATATACATAATAATGTTACATGTTATAATTATAATACATTTATAAAAAATTATAAATTAATAATAACAACAATAGTAGCAATAATAAATTATATTAAATAATATTTTCACATACATTTTAAATATGATTTAAATAAATATTATTATTTCATTATTTGTTTGATATCAACTTTTTTCGCTCCTTTTCTTTTCTAATAAAGCATAATAAGACAATGTGTTCGAAAAAATAATACGAATTTAAACGAATTTAAACGAATTTAAACAAATATTTTTTTGGCCATCGCAAAATCCAGCACTTTTCTTTGGATCAGGGTTTAGAATCGGGATACCATTTTTTAATTTAGAACATAATTATTTAAGAATCCTATAAAATAATCCACCATCTCCAGGTTGCAGGTCTGCAGTCTGTAATTCGAGCTATTCCTCTGGTTATTTATTGTCCTGTAATGACCTGGGTTGCGTGTAACGCTTTTCTTATTGCAAAGTAAAATCGGTCAGGTATAAACGCAGCCCTAAAACTGACCGGCCGAATTTACGACTAAAATCAGTGCAAAGTAATAACGCTGTCACTTCGAGGCCGTTTTTTTACTCGGAACACTGAACTACACCATCCATAGAACGGAGTCGTGTCTGGGAAAACTGATATCGCCGGCGTTGAAAGGTGCACGAGTCCTTCAGTGACGGAAAGAGCGTTTGGGAGAAATGTGGGCGGTCCTACGGGCATGTTCTTACCTGCTGCGGCGGCGGCGTTGGAAGCGGCCTGAGCTCGGAGCAGATAAGAGTTGGGCGAGAACTCGTCCTCGGCGGGCGGCTCCAGCATGGCGTGAGGCGAGCCGCTGTCCAGCAGGGGCATCTGGCACTCCCTGACGGAGGGAGCGGCGGAGGGATGAGGGCCTGACAGAGGAGGAGGAGGAGGGGCGGGCGGGAGCAGGCTGGAGGAGGGCGTGGGTGGGAGGGGACGACCTGAGGAGGACACGCAGGAATGTTAGAGATGTGATTCCTAGTTTCACACTGTATAGAAAAATCAGGTGCCTCCGTCACACCCTACCTCCGGAACGCGCTTCGGGTTTTTGGCGCCGAACACGACGCGCAAACAAAAACGCCATCGGCGGGGGGAGAAAAAAAAAAAAAAAAAAAAAAAAAAAAAAAAATTCCTTACCCTTTTAGACCCTGGCTCGATAGAAAGAGGCCCGGCTTTGGCAAAGCTAGGAGCTTAATGTCAAAACAGCTTATTGAAGACGGAGAAAAGAAGCACTTTCGCTCGTGCACACAACCTTGCGCTTTGATGGCACCGGTCTGAAAGAAGGTCAGCGGCTTTGATACGCCACGCCGCATTTTTTTTTCTCTTTTTTTCCCCCCCTTTTTTTTTTCAATTAATCGCCTCGCCTTATTAGCGGACGAAAACGAAACGAGTTCGTACGCGGGTTCGATTATCTGACGCCCTATGTGCTATTTTTTTCCGAAAGGTTCTATTTAAACTGGCATTTTACATTTCTTTCTTTTTAATGGTCGCGTGGGGTACGGAGCGAGAGAACGCGCTATCTTTAAGCGCGCAGGACGTGTCGCGTGACATTTCAAAACAAGAGTTTGGGTCGAAAATATGAGGATCAAAAGGAAACATAGCGACTACATGTGGAGCCTTTTTTTTTTATTTTCTTTTTTTTCCTGAAAGGGGTTCAAAGCAATTACGGTTCGCTGATTCATAACGGTGTAAAGGCAGATTAGCGTCGATAAGAGCCGATTTTATTGGTGTAGAATTATTAGTAGATACTTTTATTGTTTAGAAAGTGACTGATAATAAGGGAGCAATATTTGATATGACTGATGTCACAACATTTCTAGCATTTTGGCAGACGCCCTATTCCAGAGCGACTTACAACTTTAAGTGTTAAGGGCCTTGCTCAAGGGCCCGCTAGTGGCAGCATGGTGGTGGTGGGATTTGAACCTGCGATCTTCCGGGCCAGAGGCCAACGCCTTAACCACTGAGCTCCCACCTCCAACGCTACGCTCGGCCGAGGCGTGTCCTTATAGAGCAGGGGTCACCAACGTGGTGCCCGCAGTCATGTGTCTGTGGAGTTTGCATGTTTGCAGGGGGTTTTTCTCCGGGTTCTCCGGTTTCCACCCAGTCCAAAAACATGCACGGTAGGTTGATTGGCACCTTGGAAAATTATCCCTAGTGTGTGAATGTGTGTGTGAGTGTATGTGTGTGTGTCCTGTGATGGGTTGGCATTGCATCCAGGGTGTATCCTGCCTTAATGCCCATAGACGCCTGAGATTGGCACAGACTCCCCGTGACCCGATGGAAGATCGGATAAAGCGGTAGAAGATGAATGAATGAATGAATGAATGAATGAACTAAAGGCAAATAAGTTATTTCAGAAGAGTGCAGGTGGAGGTTCATTATAGGGACAGAACAAGGGCATCAAGGCAGGACACACACCCTGTAAAGAATGCCAACCCATCGCGCGCACGCACACACACACACACACACACACATTCACACACTAGGGACACTTTTCCAAGGTGCCCATCAACCTACCGTGCATGTTTTCGGACATGGGAAGGAAACCGGAGAACCCGGAGAAAAAAAAAACCCCAATGGAGGGGACCTGAGGTTCACAGGGAGAACATGCAAACTCCACACACACATGGTGGAGGCGGGAATCGAACCCCCCAACCCTGAAGGTGCGAGGCGAACGTTCTAAGCGCTAAACCACCGTGCCCCCCCGCTTTACATCTGCATCTAAGAAAAAAAGGTGCGTAAATTTGTAAATAGACAGTTTGCTGTCAGAAATAAACGTAGTTCTACTGAGCTGCACTGAATCACGTTGTGTTGAATCGATTCGAATTCAGATCGCGCAGTAGGGGTGAATCGTATACCGTATAGCCTCGGTAGCTGCTTCGTATGAATCGTATCATTGTACAAGCATCGACATATGACTTGCACTGGCTTCCGTTACAGATTTGCACACCCCAGCTGGAGCGGGAGATTCATCATCATTATCGATTAATTCGAGTTTCTGGTTTATGTCGATGTTGAAAAATCGAGTTTACGATTTCACCTTAGTTTGGCACAGCGAGCTTCCGTAGTTTCTCCGCCTTCCGCCACTTGAGAAATACGCGATACAACATGGTGGCTCTCTGACGAATCCGAAGCGCTCGTTTCCAAGAGGGGGCGGGGTTTCATCAGTCGTATGGAAATGGTTCGGGTTTGTAATTTCAGTCGTTCGACAAACCAAAAGCCCCGCTGTAACATTTATCTACATCTTTGTGGCGACTAAAGGAAGCAGCACGACTCATTTATTCCAACACCTCAAACGCACACGCAGCACGTTGTTGAATGGGGAGGTGTGTGTGTGTGTGTGTGTGTGTGTGTGTGTGTGTGTGTGGCGCTGCGGGATAAACATGACAGCGGCAAACCCCAAAACAAAACACCCACTACAAACAGCCGACACATCGAAAACTACATTTATGGTATTTGGCAGACGCCCTTATCTAGAGCGACTTACAACTGAGCGTTAAGGGCCTTGCTCAAGGGCCCACTAGTGGTAGCGGTGGGATTTGAACCTGTGATCTTCTGGTACAGAGCCCAATGCCTTAACCACAGAGCTCCAACCTCCTTCAGGAGATACAACACTTCAACATTGCACTTCTACATAGCAAAGAAACATTCTCAGCTCCCAAAGATTCAGTCAAAGTCTGCCTTCTCGGTTAAATGCAAGTGTGATGAATTTGACAGGCGAAATGAGGGGAAAAAAATAGATGCGCTATAGAAAGAGGAAATTAGGTCATTCCTCCTCTATACTTCATCTTTCCTTTCACTTACACCCCGATCTCCCTCCCTTTTTTGGGCATCTGAATGATACCAAAATCCTACAGAAAACATTGCATCATAAATAAACGGACCAAATAAACGAACAAAGAGTGAATGAGGCGGGTGGGTGGGTTGTAAAGGTGGGGGGGGGGGGGGTTTCATTGGGAAGGGGTAGGGTTTCATACAATGCTTTCTCACTGCGACTCGTTCCAATTATTTCTTGAAGCTAATTAATGTCAATGAAATTACCTTTCCTTCCTCTGCAAAGTTTCATTATTAATTACCATAATTAGAACTGTACAAATGATTCCTTTTCACTATTTCACTTAAAACAGCCACCCGGCCATCTCTCACCCCCCCTCCCCCCCACCCACCACCACCACCCAATCACCACCCAATCACCACCCAACCAGGGTAAAACACACACCTTCATAACAGCATACATAACTATTCAAAAACATGTATTATATGATGTTGGCAAAATAATTGTAATAATTTACAGTCATCAATAAAATGGGACAAAACAAGAAGATCATTTCTATAACACACTATGAGCAACTCCTTTTAAAATATAAATATTAACGGTGTAGTGACACTATTATTTAATATTGAAATCCATATACATAGATACGAAACAGCAGGACACTCTCTGATCTGCTTCAATAATTAGAATAAAAAAGTTTAGTATTGTTATTATAACTGTAATAAATAATAATAGAATCAATATCATATCATAGTGAACGATACCGCATGGAGGTATAGCATGTGTCTGAAAAACAAGTAATAAGTAAGTAAAATGGTAATAAATAAGTGGCTCAATTTGCTTTAGGTAAGTAATAAACATTTGCTGAAATTTTCATAAAAAAATGTAAATTACATTTTATATTTTTCAATATTATTGATGATTGAGCATTAATTTATATTTCAGTTAGATTGAATTCCTCTGTAAGTAATAAATGTATAGCTAGATAGTTAGATATATAGACAGATAGATAAATAGATAAAGAAAGAAAAAGAAAGAAAGAAAAGAAAGAAAGAAAGAAAGAAAGAAAAAAGAAAAAAGAAAAAAGCGAAACTAAAGAAAGAAAGATAATAATAACAAGAAATCTGAAGACTGTGGTTCTTGGATCCTCACGATCCTTATAAGAAAAGAACATAATTTGACTTTTAACACTATGCTATTTATATACACACAGTAAGTAATACTTACTACAGTTAGTAAAAGATGTTAGTAAAATAAGTTGGTGCCCAAGTATGGATGATTGAACATCGAATTAGGTTTCATTTAGATCTAACTACATCTGTAAATAGTAAATAAATAAATAGGTAGTTAGTTAGATAGATAGATATATAGATAGACATAAGACTAGCTAAATAAAAAAGAAAGAAAGAAAGAGAAATCCGAACATGGTGGTTCTTGGATCCTCACTATCCTAACAAAAAAAAAAAAAAAAAAATAATATATATATATATATATATATATATATATATATATATATATATATATATATATATATATATATATATATATATATATATATATATTGGTTTTGTTTAAACTGCATTATTTAAGGCGCTGGGCTACTGATCGGAAGGTTGAGGGTTTCGATAGCACCCAGTATCACCAAGCTGCCACCCTCGGGTCCTTGAGCAAGGCCCTCAACCCTCTGTGCTCTAGGGGGCGCTGTATCATGGCTGTAGCAATCTGGTGAAAACATTTCACTGTGCTGCAAAGTATACGCGACAAATAAAGTCTTTTCTATTGTATTCTATTCTAGCTAGCAAGTAATAAACAGATACACATACAGACAGACAGACAGACAGACAAGAAAATAAACAAATGCATCAATCAATCCGAAAGACTGTGGTGCTTGGATCCATTTTTGTTTTCAAATAACAAATGTAATTTCATGTAATTGTGTTCAGTTTTGTTGTTGTTGTTGTTGTTGTTTATCTGCAGTTGTACTTGCTATGTACAATAATCACAGAAACTTGTAATAACAGCGTCCAGAGTTGGGCAGAAGCGTACCAATTCTCTTCATACTCGGAAAAATGATGGTGCAAAGATTTATTGAGATCAGTTCCCTCTCTGCAATTCCAGCTGTCAGTCATAAGCATGGGTTTTCGAGTCGTGGCCTTGTGTGTGTGTGTGTGTGTGTGTGTGTGTGTGTGTGTGGAGAGGGCCGGTTCTGCTCTGATAGGCTTCTCTCTCGGCACACATGACAACTAAGTGCTCTGCGTTAGTGTGAACACTACTACTAATTGAATAAAGCCTGCGCTCAAAAGACTACTACTACTACTACTACACACACACACACACACACACACACACACACACACACACACACACACACACACACACACACATGGACTTATACACCCACGGTGGATGTAATGTGATTTAGACATTTACGTCAGCTCTCGGGGCAAATGCAGGGAGGAAGTGGGGGTAAAAAAAAAAGTCCCGCGATGTCACTTTAAGCATGTTGCCATCAAGCTTCCCTCGGCGCCAAAAAGATGAAGAGACAGGAGATAAAGACGTGTTGAGATGCGGTCACACACACGCAGCCGGAGTGACAAATCACCGCTCGCTGTAACAAGCGCAATTTATCACTCGGCACACTCATCCTTTCTCTTTTATCCGCCATTAACATGGAGCACCTTTAGAGCGAGAGACACCTGTAACTGCCTGCAGGAGAGAGTGGAGGTGTCGGAGCCGTGCACATCCCTACATACCACGCACACACGCGCACGCACGCACACACACACACACACACACACACACACACACACACACACACACACACGAACTCACATTTCACTTGTCAATCAGAAAGATTGTATCACTGCCTCAATGCTGTGCAGTCTAAAGATAAATTAAGAGGAATATATGTGAGTTTGTGTGTGTTTGTCTCAGCGTGTGTGTGTGTGTGTGTGTGTGTGTGTGTTTGTGTGTGTGTGAGAGAATGTGTGTGAGAGTACATGCATTTCAGTGTTTGGTAGATAAGGAGGATGCTGAATAGTAATCCAGGCTCGATCTCCTGTATTATCTCACACACACACACACACACACACACACACACACACACACACACACACACACACACACACACACACACACACACACACACTCCTGTATGTTATTAAACCCAATTCATGCTAATAAATCATCGAAATAATTAATAACAGGCAAATTAGTTTTATGATCACATTCAATCCACTAGCCTTGTAGGCCTCAATAGGATATCTATCTATCTGACTGTCTATCTATATATCTATCTATCTATCTATCTATCTATCTATCTATCTATCTATCTATCTATCTATCTATCTATCTATCTATCTATCTATCTATCTATCTATCATCTTGTTCTATCTATCTATCTATCTATCTATCTATCTATCTCTATCTATCTATCTATCTATCTATCTGTCTGTCTGTCTGTCTGTCTGTCTGTCTGTCTGTCTGTCTGTCTGTCTGTCTGTCTATCTAAGGTTTGTTCTATTTTAACAGCAAAAAATACATAAAATCGGTATATATAAATATAAAAGAGGGAACATTGAAACCTTCAACGCATGACACCCTTTTTTTCCCTCAGATATATTTTTGAAAAAATTTTTGTAAAAAAAAAGTACAATTTTATATAATATAAAATGTGTTAATATTACACCCCGTGCGTCGGGTACATTTAATCCCACGCTGTTGAAAAGCACATGAGAAGGTTTAATATCTATATAATAATGGAGGTAAAAAATATTTCCTCTTGATGGAACGTTTATATTCGGCACACACACACACACCACACACACACAACACACACACACACACAAACACAGCACATTTTTTTTCACCCCGTAATATAACTTGTATATTTACACTTAACAATAACTCAATGCTCACTCACTCATTTGGTGGGAAACGAACCGGTTCCATCACTGTTCATTTCTCATCTCATCTTTATCGTCTATTTATTTATTTATTTATTTACTTTGGCCAGAGCCTCCGTTTTTTTCTCCTTTTATTGCATTTTTTTCCTTTCAGCGCTTCTTTTCAATTGCATTTAGCGAAACCACATCAAAAGAACTCGTCGTCTGAATAAGCAGGTATTAGCTTTCTCCCAATACAGGTTGTAGCGCGTGTACCGAGCAAGCGCATAAAGGTCAGAAAAGTTGTCGCGATTATTATAGCTCGTGCCAAAGCTTCAAGGAACGAGTGAAAAAAAAAAAAAAAGAATGTAAAAATAAAGAAATAAATAATAAAGAAATAAATATCCGGAGGATATTTAGCAAAAGAGACTGAATAGAAACGGAAAAAAAGAATTCGTTTTCAATCATGTGCGAAAGCGTTATATCGGCCCTCGCGAGGTCGCCGGCGTGACCTCTTGGCCCCCCGTACGGTTACAGGGATGAGTTTCAATGCGGCGGGATTTTATACAGAATGGAGAAGGACGTCGTTCTGTACTGACACAGGTCCGCGGCGGCGGCGTTACCTGTAACGACTCACAAATTCACAAATAACGTTGTGCTTTTTTTCTTTCTTTTTTTTTTTGAATCCATCCTGGCCGTATAATTGTTGCTTGGACGCGAGAGGGACGTCTGTGGATCGTTTTTGAAACGTGTACGATTCAAATTCGAAACAAATGCACTCAGCAATGCGCGTGAAATCTAATGACGTGTGCGATGTTTCGGTCTCGGCTCGTCGGCGCTAACGCGATCGCGGCGTGCTAATGACACGATAACGACGCGTTCAAGTACACGCAAATGTCGATTAAGTCGGGAATTCAGAAATGCGGGGTCAGAGATTACGCTTTATCCCAGGAGCAGAGAGAGGGATAAGGGCCTCGCTCGAGGGCCCGACTGTGGCAGCTGGTTAATGTTGGAGCTCAGACACATAAGCATCCAATTAATTGCTATATGTACACTACGTCTGGAGTTATTTTGTGTATAGGATATATTTTGTGTGTTTTATTTTTAAACAGTTAAAGTATATTCTGCGTCTGCCGTCGTTTCAAATGCAGGACAATCAAATACATAGATTTAAAGAAAAAATAGGATAAACATTTGTTTAGTTGTGGGTTAATGTCTGTCTAATAATCTGTCTATCTATCTATCTATCTATCTATCTATCTATCTATCTATCTATCTATCTATCTATCTATCTATCTATCTATCTATCTATCTATCTATTTATCTATCTATCTGTCTGTCTGTCTGTCTGTCTGTCTATCAGTTGGTCTATCTATCTACCTACCTACCTACCCGTCTCTCTATCTATCTATCTATCTATCTATCTATCTATCTATCTATCTATCTATCTATCTATCTATCTATCTATCTATCTATCTATCTGTCTGTCTGTCTGTCTGTCTGTCTGTCTGTCTGTCTATCATTTGGTCTATCTATCTCCTATCCTACCTACCTACGTCTACCCTTCTATCTATCTATCGCTATCTATCTATCTATCTATCTATCTATCTATCTATCTATCTATCTATCTATCTATCTATCTTCTAATTTATCTATCTATCTGTCTGTCTGTCTATCATTTGGTCTATCTATCTACCTACCTACCTACCTACCCATCTCTCTATCTATCTATCTATCTATCTATCTATCTATCTATCTATCTATCTATCTATCTATCTATCTATCTATCTATCTATCTATCTATCTACCTATCTGTCTGTCTATCATTTGGTCTATCTATCTACCTACCTACCTGTCTCTCTATCTATATATCTGTCTGTCTGTCTGTCCGTCTGTCTATATATCATGTTGTAATTTCTGTATGTATTCACCTTTTTCTTTTTTTTTCTTTTACATTCTGTCTGTCTATCTATCTATCTATCTATCTGTCTGTCTGTCTGTCTGTCTGTCTGTCTATCTATCTATCTATCTATCTACATGTTGTCATTTCTGTATGTATTCACCTTTTTCAACATTTACATTTTCCTTTTCTGCTTCTAATAAAAAAGACAAATTTGTCTAAAAGACTTTACATTACACTATTGACTTTTGCGGTGCAGAACTGTCCAAAGCTGTTTTTGGCCCCTACAATGTGCTCCATCTTCCCTCGACCCCCCCCCCCTCCCCTTACACCCTCCACATCTTCCACCCCCTCCCAAAGTTTGTGAGGAATTATGTTTATCAGCTCCAAACTTCCAAAAGCATTCGTGAGAAAGAAAGTAGACGTGATTTTCCGGAATGCTCGCCGGATCAGCGCTGTTACGTGCGAGTCCTGTTTCACCCTCATCCTTCCACCGTCCTCCTCAATTTATCAATCTTTCCACCCTCTACACTCACTCCAAAACGCCTTTTTTTCCTCCCAGATCCTTCATTCCATCGGCTACTCCGTGACCGCTCGCCTGTCTTTCCCCGGCTCTGCGTGTCCTGCTGTGACTGTGTACACACAGCCCACTTGGTTTGTGACATTTGCAGAGATTTATCGGGACGAAGTCTGCCAAACGAGCGTGCACATGACGGAGAAATACAGACTTTTTTGGCGTCTATGAACTCTGGATGCTGAAAAGCAGAGCGACAGGAAGCCGAGGGGTTCAGACACAAAAATAAACATTTATTATTATTAAATCACTCAAATACCATAATATACAGTAAACATATATATATATATATACATGGAACAATCCTCTATTAAGCAAGGTAATTTCCTGTGACTGTAATTGTTTTAGTGTCGTTAAATGTTGTGTCTGTCATTGTCGTTGTATCTGTAACTGTTTTTCTGTCTATACTTGTTTTTGTGTGTATTGTGTCTGTAACAGTTATTGTGTCTGTAATAATTATGTCTGTGATCATCACTGTGTCTCTAACAACTGTCTCTGTAATTGTTGTGCCTATAACTATTGTTGTGTGTTTTTAAATAGTGTGCCTATAACAATTGTGTCTGTAACTGCAGGTAATGATTGGTGTATTTTTAATCGTTGTGTCTGTAATTGGGGTCGTGTCTGTAATTATCGTTGTATCTTTAAATGTTGTGTCTGCAATTGTGATTCTACGTGTAACTGTAACCGTCTATAATTGTTTTTGTGTGTATTGTGTCTGTAATAGTTGTTGTGTCCGTAATTATTGCTGTGTATTTGTTGAGTCGGTAAACGTTGTGTCTGTAATTGGGGTCGTGTCTGTAATTATCATTGTATCTTATAATGTTGTGTCTGCAATTGTGATTTTACGTGTAGCTGTGTCTGTAACAGTTGTTGTTTCGCTAATAATAATGTCTGTAATTATCGCCATGTCTGTAGCAATTGTCTGTAATTGTGTTTTTAAAATGTGTCTATAACAATTGTGCCTGTAATTGTTGTGTCGTTAAATGTGTCTGCACTTGCGATTGCGCCTGAAATTGTTGCGTCGGTCAAAGTTGTGTCTGTAATTGCAGTTTTGTCTGTAATCACTTTTGTATATTTAAATGTTTTGTCTGTCATTGCGATTGTTTCTCTCACTGTTGTTCTGTCTGTAATTGTTTTTGTGTGTATCGTGTCTGTAATAGTTGTTGTGTCCGTAATTATTGCTATGTGAATTTGTTGAGTCGGTAAACGTTGTGTCTGTAATTGCTGTGTGTCTGTAATTATCGCTGTATCTTTAAATGTTGTGTCTGCAATTGTGATTTTACGTGTAACTGTTGTTCTGTCTATAATTGCTTTTGTGTGTATTGTGTCTGTAACAGTTGTTGTTTCGCTAATAAGTATGTCTGTAATTATCGCCGTGTCTGTAGCAATTGTCTGTAATTGTGTTTTTAAAACGTGTCTCTAACAATTGTGCCTGTAATTGTTGTGTCGGTAAATGTGTCTGCACTTGCAATTGCGCCTGAAATTGTTGAGTCGGTCAAAGTTGTGTCTGTAATTGCAGTTTTGTCTGTAATCACATTTGTGTGCCATTGTGATTGTTTATGTCACTGTTGTTCTGTCTGTAATTGTTTTTGTGTGTATTGTGTCTGTAATAGTTGTTGTGTCCGTAATTATTGCTATGTGAATTTGTTGAGTCGGTAAACGTTGTGTCTGTAATTGCGGTTGTATCTTTAAACGTTGTGTCTGAAACTGTTGTTGTGCCTTTATATCTTGTTCTGTCTGTAATCATTGTTGTGTCTGTAATTGTCGTTCTGTCATGTGTCTGTAACAGTTGTGTCTGTAACAGGCATGTGAATTTGTTGAGTCGGTAAACGTTGTGTCTGTGATTGCGGTTGTGTCTGTAATTACTGTTGTATCTTTAAACGTTGTGTCTGAAACTGTTGTTGTGCCTTTATATCTTGTTCTGTCTGTAATCATTGTTGTGTCTGTAATTGTCGTTCTGTCATGTGTCTGTAACAGTTGTGTCTGTAACAGGCATGTGAATTTGTTGAGTCGGTAAACGTTGTGTCTGTGATTGCGGTTGTGTCTGTAATTACTGTTGTATCTTTAAACGTTGTGTCTGTAAACTGTTGTTGTGCCTTTATATCTTGTTCTGTCTGTAATCATTGTTGTGTCTGTAATTGTCGCTCTGTCATGTGTCTGTAACAGTTGTGTCTGTAACAAGTAGTGATAGTCCGTAAAAGCTGTTGTGTCTGTAACTGATCTGTCTGTAATTATAATTGTGTCTGTAATCGTAGCTGCACCTGTACTTGTTGTGTCTGTAATTGTTGATCTGTCTGTAATTGGTGTTGTTTAGGTAAACAATGTAGCATCTTTAATTGTTGTGTCTATAATATATTTGTTATTGTCTTTGTAATTATTTCCTCTGTAACTGTTGTGTAGGTAATTGCTGTAATTGTGTCTGTTACTGTTGTTGGTCACATGACCCTGTGGCTCTGAAATCAGTGGAATCTATAAGACTGAAAACACACACACACACACACACACACACACACACACACAAACGCACACGCAAACAAACAAACAGTGACGAAGCATTTTAACATAATCGATAGGCATCAGCAAAATCGCCCGTCTCGCTGTGGCCTTAACATCTCATCAAACAAAGCGCTCAGGTCCGATATTGATGGACGGCTGAACCGCGAATCAATCGCCGTCGGACCCCTAAATGATGTCAAGTGCCTGTGACTGATCCGCCCCCAACCTTACAGGCAGTGAGAGAAAACTCATCAGCGGCCCGCGTCAACAAAATGCAGACGGAAATCTGTTTCATCTCTTCGTCTTTCATCTCTCCTTCCACATCAGCCCCCCTCTACACATTCCTTCTCTCTCTCTCTCTTTCTCTGTCTCCTTCTCTCTCACCCCCTCTCTCCCTCACTCTCTGTCTCCCTCTCTCTCTCATCCCCTCTCTGTCTCTGTTTCTTCATCTCTCTCTCTTCCCCCTCTCTCTCTCCCTCTTTCTGTCTCCTTCTCTCTCACCCCCTCTCTCCATCACTCTCTGTCTCCCTCTCTCTCATCCCCTCTCTCAGTCTCTCTCTCTCTCCCCCCCTATTTCTCTGTCTCCTTCTCTCTCACCCCCTCTCTCCCTCACTCTCTTTCTGTCCCCCTCTCTCTCATCCCCTCTCTCCATCTGTTTCTTCATATCTCTCTCCCCCCCTCTCTCCTTCCTCCCTCTCTGTCTTTTTCCCCCTGTCTCTGTTTCTTCATCTTTCTCTCCCCCTCTCTCTCATCCCCTCTCTCCCTCACTCTCTTTCTGTCTCCCTCGCTCATCCTCTCTCTCAGTCTCTGTTTCTACATATCTCTCTCTCTCCCTCTCTGTTTCTTCAAGGTCATTCTCCCCGTCACTGCCCCCATCACTCTCTTTCTGTCTCCCTCTCTCTCATCCCCTCTCTCCGTCTCTCTTCTCTCTCTCTCTACTCCACTCTCTTTCATCTCTCAATCTCTCACCACAACTCTCCTCACTCTCTTTCTGTCCCCTCTCTCTTATCACCTCTCTCCGTTCAGTTTCTCCATCTCTCCCCCCTAGCTATCTGACCCCCTCTGTCTGTCTCTCTTTCTCCCCTATCTGTCAACCTCTATCTGTCATATCCCCTTTCATCTCCCTCTCTCCCCCCTCTCTCCCATTCTCTCCCGTCTCTGTTTCTTCAACTTTCTCTCTCTCTCTCTCTCTGTGTCTCCCTCTCTCTCCACCCTCACCCCCTCTCTCCCCTCTCTGTTTCTTCATCTTTCTCTCTCCGTCTCTCTGCCCCCCTTCTGCCTCTCTATCACTGTCTCTTTCTCTCTGCATCCCTCTCTACCCCTATCTTCGTCTCTTCACCCTTTCTCTCTCATCTCTCTCTCTCTCTTCTCATCTCTCTCTCTCTCTCTCTCTCCTCTCCATCCTCCCTCTCTCTATGTCTCTCGTCTCCCTCACTCTCTCTCCTCTTTCTCCCCACTCTCTCTCTCTTCCCCCCCTCACCCCACTCTCTCCATCTCTTCCTACCTCTCTCCCCCTCCCTCTCGGCCCCCCTCTCCCTCTCTTATTCTCTCAGTCCATTCTCTTTCCTCACACCCTTGCTAATATTTCTCCTATTCAGTCAAGTCCAATGACATTTCTCAGACTTTCTTAATTACATTTCCGTGACCAGAACAAAAAAAAAAACATGCTGTAGAGAAACTCGGCTCTACTCAAAGGAAAAGTGGTGAAAAAAAAACATCAAATTTTTTTCCTTCTTTGCCACAAAATGTTTGCATAATAATAATAATAATAATAATAATAATAATAATAATAATAATAATAACTAAATATTAGTAGTACAAAAGCTCAAAAACCACACCAAGAAGAAGAGAGACTTTGTGGTAACGATCAGGACAGATGCAAATGCAGACAAAGTGATGCAATCAGGCAAATGTTGTGCGATTAGCAACAGCGTCACGAGGCAAAACAAGCGCGTGAATGTAAAACGATACCACGTCCCCTACAGATCGATCTTTTCATACGGACTGCCATCGTGTTTCTGCTTGTGTAGGCGCTTGTGCTTTTAAACGCCACTATTAGCATAGTTAGCATGGTAGCACTGTAGCTTGAGAGAAAAGGTATAACGCTACATAAGTTCAAAACATTAGCACCTATTGATCCATAAGACCGTGTGTGTGTGTGTGTGTGTGTGTGTGTGTGTGTGTGTGTGTTTGAGAGAGATACATTACTGTATAAAACGTGGCTCTTTCATGCTAAATGTCTCAAAGTGAAGATGCTAAAACGGAACATCAGTGCTTTGCATTTCTGCACCAATTATTTATTTGTTTATTATTTGCTTCTCATATCTTGTGTGTGTAACTGCTGTGTGTACAATTCTTGTTGTGTGTTAGAATGTTGTTGTGTGTATAATTGTTGAGTGTGTGAATGTTGTGTGTGTAACTCTTGTGTGTAGAATTCTTGTTGTGTGTGTAAATGTTGAGTGTTTGAATGTTGTGTGTGTATAAATGTTGAATGTGTGAATGTTGTGTGTGTAACTGCTGTGTGTAGATTTCTTGTTGTGTGTGTAAATTTTGAGTGTTTGAATGTTGTGTGTGTAACTCTTGTGTGTAGATTTCTTGTCGTGTGTTAAAATGTTAAGTGTGTGAATGTTGTGTGTATAACTGCAGTATATAGAATTCTTGTCGTGTGTGTATAATTGTTGAATGTGTAAATGTTGTGTGTAACTGCTGTGTGTACAATGCTTGTTGTGTCTTTAAATGCTATCGTGTGAGTAAATATTGAATGTGTGAATGTTGTGTGTGTAATTCTTGTGTGTAGAATTCTTGTGGTGTATTTAAATGCTATCGTGTGTGTAAATATTGAATGTGTAAATGTTGTGTGTGTAACTGCTGTGTGTAGAATTCTTGTGGTGTGTTTAAATGTTGTCGTGTGTGTAATTCTTATTTTGCTGCCTCCTTGACCGCGTCAGCTTTGTAAAAAAAAAAAAGGTCAAAAGGTTAACAAATAAAAGTGTTGCGCAGCAGAAAACACACACACACACACACACACACACACACACACACACCACACACACACACACACACACACACACGCTCTTCAGAACCCCGAAGAAGCCTCTTTTGTCTCGTCTCGGCGCCGAATGTGACGTCGAAGCGCGATCCCGGTTCCCGCCTCCTTCCTCTAATTCCCCGCAGATCTCACGAGAGAACTGGCTGATAAGAGCACGCAGGCTGCGAGTCTCGGGGCCGCTCTAACCGAACGCCCACGCGCTCGGCTTTTAAAATCCACACGATATGCTCCGGCATGACGTGGCCGTCAGCCAGGACGTGCTGAAGCCCCTCACCACAATCGGAAAAGATTTGACCCGGTGGTTTTATAGGGCCCGTGGCGAATTCGCCACATACCCCCCCCCAAAAAAAACCAAAAACGCGGGGTGGGGTGCAGGGTGGGGTGTAATTGGGGGGTGGATGGGGGTTTGGGTGCCTGTATAGCAATGAGTCACAAACAGTGCTTACGCAACCGCGGCGGATTCGGCATTATTACATAAAGTGATAACGGCTTGGAGCAGGGAGGAAAAAAAAAAACTCTTTCTATTCAATCGCTTTTCTGATTCGAGATCAAACCAGATCTGCTTTTTTTCTCTTCTTCTTTTTTTTTTTCCCAAATGAAATCAGTTTAACGCAATACCAATATCATGACTTATCAGTCAATCAGCTGAGGTTGAGTGTAAAAAAAAAAAGAAAAAAAAAAAAAAAAAAGAGGAAAGACGGCTGCTTATGAATCGCTGACTCGGCTCTCAATTACACAAAGCACCACTTACAGCTGCTGTCATCAACTGATAGCTCTTAACACACGCCTGGATGTGAATTACCTCGTCCTCTAGCCGGAGACTTTGAAGTCTCGTACGCTGCGACGATGACTATTTTTATGTCAAAAAAAAAAAACGTGTCCTACTTTTTATTCTTTCATGTTTTTTTTCTTCTAAATCAAACCCCCTTCTCTCTCTCTCTCTCTCTTTGCACCCCCCCCCCCCCCCCCCCCCCGTCCCCCCTCCTCCTCGCACCAGCCAATCCGAGAACACCCTTTGCATAACAACACTCTTTTCCTCCAATCAGTATTCCTCTCTGCAAATTCACGGCCACAATGCGGCGACTTATTACCCTCTCTTCCCTTATTATCGCCGCGTTTTTCCCGCTATACCATGAATGCATATTCTTAACACCTGGACGTCTCAATTGCTACGTTTAGATATCTCACACACTCGTTTTTTTTCTACCACGCCTATAAAATACAAGACATTGAAAAAGTGGGTGGAGCTACGGCATCACTACGGAGCTTACCGGATCGACTCGTCCTCTTTAGTTCGTGT
>JACRUU010000024.1:5158312-5210812 GCA_030449085.1 Kryptopterus vitreolus
ATAATAATAATAATAATAATAAGGCAATGTGTGTGACGTCTTTAAAAAAATCGCACCTCTCGACTCTGTAACACTCGCCAGGTTTACGAGGACCAGGGAAACAAAGGGGGAGGAGCTTAAAAAGCAGGGACCCCCGGAGTTGTTTGTATTTTTGTACTATATTTGATTTATTCTATTTCATATTGACAGATTTTAAACCAATCGGGATTTTTTATTTTTTTTTTTAAAATTGTTTAAAAAATTCTTAATTGTTGATGTTCACAAATACTATTAATAATAATAATAATAATAATAATAATAATAATAATAATAATAATAAGGCAATGTTGTGACGTCTTAAAAAAATCGCACCTCTCGACTCTGTAACACTCGCCAGGTTTACGAGGCCCGGGAAGCAAAGGGGGAGGAGTTTAAAAAGCAGGGACCCCCGGAGTTGTTTTTATTTTTCGTCCATGGTATAAACCAGACGTGTCAAGGTGTCTGTATTCCGAGCTGACGTCCCAGGTTCCAATCTTAGGGGTGAGGAGAAGTCGCCCGAGTGCCGGCAGCCAGCCCGAGAGCGTCTGAACTTACGTCAGCCTAAACTCATTGTCAATTAATGATGATGGAGTGGGCCTGGGAGACATGCGCCATTAAGCTGGAGAAGCGAAGAAGGGTAACGCGGCAAATGGGCGCCATCTCTCACGCGCCTCCAATCGACGGCATCGAGGATGACAAGGGAGAGATGAGAAAGAGAGAAAGAGAGAGAGAGAGATTTCTTCCCCCCTGAAAGCTGAAGCCTTGCAGCACTACACAAAGCCATTGCTGAGCCTCACGACCACTACGAAAAGGAAAGTCGTCCAAAAGAAATCGCAAACAAACAATTTACAACACAAAGGAACAACACCCCCCAGCCCCCCCCCCTGATTTTTTTGGAGATGAGGGGGGGGCAAAAGACAGCAGCAGTAATTAAAAGCACCGTGTAATTTGTAGGTAAACGAAATGTTTTGTGCGCAGAAGAACGAAAAAAGCGAAGAACGTGCTCATTATGCATCCGTGGTGTTGTGTGTAATTACAGCTCCAGACCTTGGAAACTTTGATTGCAATCAAGATGTAGTGAGTAAACTTCACATCTGGGAGGCTCTGCTGCCCAACATCTGGAGGCAGGTTTGTTCCTCAGACACACCCCGGGGTGCTCAACTTGTGAAAACGACGGGAAATGAATGGAAAGCATCACCCTACAGCTGGATTTCTTTCTCTCTGTCTTTCTCCTTCTACACACACACACACACACACACACACACACACACACACACACACACACACACAGTCCTAGGAGCAGTATTCTACTGTAACACCACCACATCCGATCGCGTAATGCCTGGTGCACTTTGCACAAACAGCAGCAGCATTAATTATTCAATCCAACCGACATTCGGGTGAAACAAACAAACAAACAAACAAACAAAACGACAAACGTGAATAATTAATTAACGAATTCATTAACGCATGCATAACATCTTGCAAGACTGTTTGTTGTTGTTGGTGCTTTTGTTTGTTTGTTTGTTTTTACAGCAAAACATGATAAAAAAAAAAGGTAACCAACTCGCGTGCACCTCTCTCTATCTCTAATCTCTCGAGCGAGCGCACGCCTATTAGTTGTCTCGCGCAGCCGCTCGCGCGACAGCCACGGCTCGCGCTTACCTTTCCGTTTCTCCATGGTGCTGTGCGCGCGTGCTTTTACTCATGCAGCTCCGACGCACATTCCTTCAGCATCATCTCCGTCCGGGCGTTTCCTTTCTCCTTGTTTCTCTCTCTCTCTCTCACACACACACACACACACACACACACACACGCGCGCGTTGTCTGTTAACGCATGCACGCGACAGAGTCGAGAGCGCGCGCCAGCTTGTCCGCGTTGAGAAGCAGCGAGCAGGAGCAGCGCGCGCTTTATGAGGAGGGGAAGGAAGGAGTGGAGGCGAGTGGAGACTGACGCGGTGCTGCGCGTGCGTGAGCGCGTGAATACGGGTTGTGCGTGTGCGTGCCCGTGTGTGTGCGTGTTTGGGCATGTGTGTGTGTGTGTGTGTGTGTGTGTGTGTGAGAGAGAGAGAGAGAGAGAGAGAGAGAGAGTGTGTGTGTGTGTGTAGGTGAGCTGCCATCCTCGCGTGCGTCAGTCACGGCTTCTGCACCTTCTTGTGCAATCGACCATAATCGATTATTACAGATCGATCGCGATTGATTGTCGATTCATTTGAACCCGAATCGTGTCAAGAATTTCTGGCATACCAGGAAGCAGAGCACAAGGTTAGCCTGGCAGCAGGGAGGGTTAAGGGCCTCACGCAAGGGCCCAACAGTGGCCGTTTATATGACGTCAGTAAAAGAAAGAGTTTATTTATTTATTTATTTATTTATTTGATATCTGCGTAAGGAAAGATTGTGGTGCATAAATGTGTTGCCTTGAAGGTTTTAATTTCAGCCTCTTTGATATTTATTTGTTTGTTTGTTTAAATAAATAAATAACCGTCAACCAGAAATCCCACAAGTTATAAGTGCCTCTCTAATGAATATGCTTTCATTCTGACAGCCTTAATAAATATGCGTAGCATTTTTTCCCCTATATTTCTTACGTTCCATACAAGCTGCTTTGAGGTAATGTCCATCGTGAATATGTGCATGCAGGAATAAACCTTTTGAATACATTGAATTAAATTGAACCTACATATCCATGCATTTAGCCCAAACTGGTTTCAACGTTGCCAAGAACTCAAATAACCACCCTGTACGTCCGTGTTAATCAGAAAAGCATCATCAGTATTTATGATAATACTTTTTTTGCTTTTGTAGCGTCCTGCACGATGAAGAATGCGATATGAGGAACTTGATAATGTATTTTGGTATAATATTGAGATAAATAAGCAGTTTGGGATCGTAACTCTGAAGAAAATGCATTTTCTGTGCTTTTATTTCGGTTATTTTATTTTTAGAACAGTGGTTGTTTATAATCTGTTTATGATGTACACTACAGGGGTATAAAAAAAATATTGGGACACCTGATGTTTCCATCCATACGTGTGTGTGTGTGTGTGTGTGTGTTTTGTTTTCTACTAAACCCAGACACAAATTTGGAGAGACATAATGGTAGGGGATTTCTGTGGTATTGTAACATTACACCACTCGTTCACCGGGAGACTTGAAGATACGCTTTACACGAGTGAAAGATCGCCTTCAATAACGATCTATTATTCACTTTTGGGATCCATTGGAACCCAGATTGCACCCCACACGCTCTCCTCACTTCACCTACACCAGGCCGAATAAATAATTAATCTAGCGGAGTGTCTTCCGAGGAGACTGGAGGTAACGGCAAATCAGGATTCAATGTGGAATGGGACGTCCAAAAAAGTACAGACAAGACCATCCACAAACTTCCGTCTACACAGTCCACCTCCTATTCCCCCACCCCCGAGGTTCCAGAGACGCTATTCAATGGCGCATCAGCCCTTAAATACCATATCCACAGACCAATAACACGGATTACATCCTTTCGTTTTTTTTCCTGTATCAAACTGGCGCAGGAGTCGATATTTCAGAAGTGACATGAAATCACTCATCACGAGCGTCCAATCACTACGCTCCGTGAGTTAGCACGGTCGGTGGCAGCCAAAACAATAAATATTAATGTCATCTTCTGGCAATAAATCACACTTTTGGACTTGGGAAAATATTCCAAAACAGGACGCCGATCTATTAAATGATCGAGAAGCGCAGTACTCGAGGCACGGGTGGAATTAATCTCATTCCTTGACGGAACATGCAGGATCTGTGCCGATACGGAGTACGCTCTATTCGTAAAGCGTTCCTTTTGGTTTTTCCTGGGAACACTGGGAGCGATGGCGGAGAGCAGGAACAGGATGTCACACACATATACACCCACTCGCACGCTGGTACACACCTCGGGGCGATACGGAGATCCTATTTTTACAAGGCGCAACGAAAAGCTGGAGAACCTGAACACCTGGGCGGCCCTGAGGAGAACCGGAAATGTGTGTGCCCTGTGATGGGTTGGCATTCCATCCAGGGTGTATCCTGCCTTAATGCCCATAGACGCCTGAGATAGGCACAGACTCCCCGTGACCCGAGGGAAGATCGGACATAGCGGTAGAAGATGAATGAATACACTAGAGCAGTTGAGGGCTTGTTTAAGAGTCCAGTAACCATTAGTCTAATGCATTAACCACCAAACTACCACTTCCCAAGTCCAAATGACCACCTCTCAACTACTGATCTACCACTTCCCAAGTCCACTACTGACTTACCACTCCCCAAGTCCAATGTAATAACTACATGTAATAGTAGTACAAGTCCAATGTAATTACTACTGACTTATCACTTCCCAAGTCCAATGTATTAACCACCAATCTAACACTTCACAAGTCCAATGTATAAACTACTGACCTACCACATCCAAAGACCTATGTATTAACCATTGAACTACCATTCACAAGTTCAATGTTCTAACGGCTAAAGTTCCACTTCCAAAGTCCAATGTCTTAACCACTAAAGTAACTCTTCCGAAGTCCAATGTAGTAACCACCGAACTACCACTTCCCAAGTCCAATGTATTAACCGCTAATCTACCATTTCCCAAGTCCAATGTATTAACCGCTAATCTACCATTTCCAAAGTCCAATGTCTTAATTTCTGTCTACCACTTCCCAAGTCCAATGTATTAACCATCAAACTACCACTTCCCAAGTCCAATGTATTAACCATCAAACTACCACTTCCCAAGTCCAATGTATTAACCATCAAACTACCACTTCCCAAGTCCAATGTATTAACCATCAAACTACCACTTCCCAAGTCCAATGTAGTAACCATCAAACTACCACTTCCCAAATCCAATGTATTAACCACTAATCTACCACTTCCCAAGTCCAATGTCTTCAAGTGCAAAAGCCACTGAACCAATGTTTACCAATGTTTTCCCGCCAAGCCACAGTACCACTTCCCAAGTAGGGCCTCACATTGACATACTTATTACTGCTCTAATTAATGCTAATGACTTATTCTAACTATTAAGTAACATGTCCCCTCCCCCTTTCATTTTATTAAATAAAAACTGTAGTTTTCCTCATTAGAACAATTTCCATTTGGAAATAACAAAAACACTATCAGTTACCTACCTCCCTACCGACATATTTAGTCTATTACATTTATGCCATTTGACTGACTCCCTTATCCAGAGCGACTTACAACTGAGCAATTGGGGGGTTAAGGGCCTCGCTCAAGGGCCCACTAGAGGCAGCTTGGCGGTAGTGGGGTTTGAACCTTTGATCTTCCGGTCCAGAGTCCAGCACCGCTGGGCTATCACCTCTCGGTCTATTACCGAAAATATTGTCATATTTGAACCTGCATTGGTTTCTAGACTAGCTAAAATATAACACACATTAGTTTATTATTTCATTTCCCTTTTTCATCCATTCAAAGAAGTAATTAAATGCTCAAAATGTAAATGCAAATAATACATTGCCAGCTTTATTGTTGTGTAGTGTGCAGCTATTGGCTAGCAAAACAGATAATAGTTCAATAATAATCGCATGAAAGAGAAGCATTGCTAAATGACTATAAATAGTCCTAAAGGACCAAAATAAAGCTCTGTTTTTCAGCCGCGGATATTTTTTTTTATCCCTGTCAGGACATTTCGTGCTTCCGCCATGTATATATCCCCGTGTTACACAAACACACACTATAGAACTATAGTATATCAATAATAGGCTGTAAATATTGTGTGTGCATTTATCAGTGACCAATATTGCACTCCGTTGCATTGTATTCAGATGGTGTAACTTTTTTTTTCCACGGCAGGCTCGATGGCGCACCTTCCCTTTCTATAAATCCTGGCTGAGGGAACAGAAGAAGTGCACTCATTAGGGCCTAATTCAGAGACAAACTGTCTCGCCTCAAACTGTCGCTTTCTTGGCCCGGGTATCTATTTGCTGCACGGTTGTGTCTTGGCTTGCCTGCTTCCAGGAGCCGTGGTATTGTGCTGTGAGACGCTACAAAGCAGGCTGCTCTTCCCACGCGCGGGCATCCGTCCTCATTACCCCAGCACGGCATGCCCGCTTGGTGCCAACGCTCACAAAGATCCCCTCCGCCCAGAGACTCTGACAAATGCTCACAGAGCAACAATGGAGCAAGAGACGGTTTGTGTATGTGCATGTGTGTGTATGCGTTATGGCGCGCGTATGAGACACGGTGAGAAATAGAAAGGGCGCAACTCGGTGCTTTGTTGTTGCCTTCACCACAAAACCTCGCGAAAAAAAGAGAGGAAAAAAGCGGATGAAAATGAGTGCGTTTTCGGATCGTAGCTCGCAGGCCTTCTGTTCTCCGGAGAAACGGTGCGACAATGGGCTCCGGTCTCGCGGGAGCGAATGCCGAGATATATATCCACGTGTACTTTTGGAAAGCGGCCCATACCATCAATCTTTCTTTTTTTTTTTTTTTCTCACACTGAAGGAAGAATGGAAGCAGTGTTAAGGGGATGCATCATGCCGGAAGAGATGAGTTCAGCACTGGCTTTTTGTCTAGAGCAGAACAACTCTGTTATGTGGTGCCCTACACACTTCGGGGGAGAAATGATCGTGAAGATACACGTACACAAGCACGAATTCAATGTACGTACATGTGATACTGTAGGTGAATAAACAATAACAGTATCTTGTCCCCAGCGGAATCTGTATGTAGATTATCCACACGAAGCAGCGATTTTCCCGCCTTCACGACGCTAGCTCCTCGCAAAACGGCTTATTACCTGATTATCCGCTCAGTAAAATCCGTGGGTTTTTATTTCCCCCATCTGAAAAACAAAAAATCTTCCTCACTACTTTTGTATGAATAAATATTCAGGGAAAGACTGAGGTAAGTGTTTCTAGTTTCACCACAGATTAGCATGGAAGATGTAGCATCCTGGAAATGTTTATCCACAGAGCCTAGCTAAATCCTAGGTTATGGTAGGGTTTTAAAAAACAATACTAAGAATATTATAATGTTTATTGTGTTAATTAGAGCTGAAATAGTGAAACTTTCATGTACTGTAATCATGAGTTTACTTGAGAAGTAACATAGCTATAGCGAACAATGAGATAGCTAGCTAGTTAGCTAGGAAATTAAAGAAATGAATGTATATATACATACACACACACACCACACACACACACACACACACACACACACACACACACACACACACACCCCACACACACACACACACACACACATATATATGCTGGTATACACAGAAGGAAAGGAGACAAAAGATAAAATAGCAAATAAAGGTATAGATAGATGACTATACACACACTACACTACACTACAAATACATACACCAGCATTGGTTCTTTGTACACTTTATACTTTTCCACACACACACACACACACACACACACACACACACACACACACACACACACACACACACACACACACACACACACACACACACTACGCCACCTTGAATGGTCTCTGATGAAAGACCTCCCTGAATAGTTTATATGCCGCACTGTAATCTTTCACACTATAATACACACCAACTCACATGACCTTCACTCAGGTACAGTACAGTAAGATAAATGTGCTGAACGCACAACACACACACGCACACACACACACACACACACACGCACACACACACTGACTAGCCACTATATACGTTTGAAATGGCATCATCTATTGTGGATGGATGAGTTCCAGGACAAGCTTATCTATCATTTCAATCCATTCTCTACGCCCGCGTGTGTTCTATCTTCCCTGCTAATGACAAGCAAAGGCCTCAGGTGCCACACCGGGATATCTCCATAATGAAGCAGTTCACCTGTTTGGCTTCATATCTCGGCCAAACAGACCAGACCCTAAATCGCTTAACAGGCGTTCATTCACTGAAGGAACAAAAAAAAAAAAAAAAAAAAAAAAAAGCGTGCGCCTTGTTTTCAATCAAAAACGCCAATCAAACGACAATCTGACCTTCTGGGGCATAACCCGGCAGAAAGGACATCCCAGCCTGGAGAGACCAACTGGGAACGATTAGCAGCATGAAGTGTGTGTTCACTGTAACACGGATCTCTTCATTTAAATACAAGCCGTTAATGTTAGAGCGTGCTCATGGCAAAATTGCCATTGTATTATTTTGATAATAAGTCTATAGTCCATTATCCCGCTTGAAGCACCGCAGCTTTGAGATCTATCTGTCTACTGCACTCAATGGATCGTGCCACATTTCGAGCGTTTGCATCTGCTAACCAATCAGAAGTGTCCTCGGAGGTATTTTCACAACATACCAAGCACATTCTTTGTAATGTTGTGACAGTCGGGCCGTCCCCACATGAAACTATTCCTGCCTTGCTAGCCTCTTCCTGATTGTAAGAGAGCATTTCCAAACGCGTGCACACACACACACACACACACACACACACACACACACACACACACACTACACATGTCATTTCAGCGCTGCCCCGCTAACAGGACCCTGTGCTATATTTACACCAGTACAGGACGTATATCGGTGGCGAGCGAGCGGTGAAGGCTACAGGTACGCCTGACAACTCATCTGCTGCCGTTTTAGCCGTAGCTTTTTTCCAGTTTTATGGAAACAGCAGGAAGGGGATTGCGTCAGTTTTCTTTACCTGCAGCCTCCAATTAGCATATGATCAAATTGTACAGAAAAACAAGGCTCAGTGTGTGTATAGGGTACACCACTGATGTTCTGTTGCGCTCAGGGGCAACGGATTTCTTACCGATGCAAAAACAAACAAGCTTAAAAACGTCTGCGTCGAGATTTACCGGTCCTGTGTGCGCTCCGAGTCCAAGAGTGGCGCATAATCAGACATAAATATTGAAAGTTGACAATGAAAGATTTTGTCACATTTTGTTTAGAATTTATCTATCTATCTATCTATCTATCTATCTATCTATCTATCTATCTATCTATATATATATATATATATATATATATATATATATATATGTGCCATTTGGCAGACGCCCTTATCCAGGGCGACTTACAACTGAGCAATTATGTGTTAAGGGCCTTGCCTAAGGGCCCCACTAGTGCTAGCTTGGTGGATGTGGGATTTGAACTTGCAATCTTCCGGGTCAGAGGCCAATACCTTAACCACTAAGCTACCACCTCCCACTTACATTTACATTTACAGTATTTAGCAGACCCCCTTATTCAGGACGACGTACAAATAGTGCTTTAGGTCTCCATCTAAGGATAAATTCGTTCAGGTAGGGTAGATACAAACCTAAGTACACAATAAGCATAGACACAGTTGAGTTTTTATTTATTTATTTATTTTTATTATTAATAAGGATTCCTGTACAGTGAGAGGGAAGAAGTGTTAGGATAGGTGTAGTTGGAAGAGGTGTGTCTTCAATCGACGTTTGAAGGTAGACAGTGTCTCTGTTGTTCGGACATCCAGGGGAAGTTCATTCCACCACCTCGGTGCCAGAACAGAGAAGAGCCGTGAGCTGATCTTACCTCATACTCTGAGAGAAGGTGGAACCAGGCAAGCGGTGCTAGACGCACTGCTAATACGCACTTCTCTGGTATTCTGTTATTTACAGTTAATTTCACTCTTCTGTGGATATGGATAGTTTTCTTTGTTTATTTGCTTCATAAATTATTTATAGTAAGTTAAATATGCACAGTTGTGACACTTTCTCTATTGGATAAAACACCAGACTAATCCAGCAACGTGTACTTCTTTCCGCACCCACAAAGTGGGATCTGTAAAATGCTATACGATGTCCTTGGATAAACAACTGGTTCAAATAACTGGTTGAAGTGAAGGGCGTCCATAGCGTCCAAGGTTTGGAGTGAAAGACCTTCAGTTGCCTGATATAGACCTTAGGGAATAATTGAGGCCTCTTCACCTCACCAACACCATTCCCTGACTTTACTAACACCCTTGTGAGTAAATGAATCTCCACAAATCTCCACAAAATCTAGTCGAACATCGTCCCACAAGATGAAAATGGGGACTAAACATGGAAAAACACATACATGGACATCTCCCCCACAAGATTGGTCCACAACTTTTGGTCAAACAGTGTACCCATATCATTTTATTTATTTATTTTTTGCTTCATTTACTTTCTGACTTTCTACATTTCTGCATTCTCCACACCAAGCTGCTGCCTGTCAGGTCTGGTCTAAGTCCGACTTAGATGCCATTCCACAGTAGGTAGCCAGAGGTCAGTCCCTTTGGCAGTATTGCATACTGCATATCGCTCGATGCTGATGAATAATCCAAGACTCGAGAATTTTACAAGCATATTAACTTCAGACGTTGGTTATAACAAAGTCAGGGATATTCCGCAAACTTCGGAGCCGTTGGAAAATTCAATACAGTAAACAGATCTGGCCTGTAGCATTAATTCAGCAGTGCCGCTCAGACTGTATCTTTTACGCCAAACAGTAAAAGTGTTGACTGTGGATGAGTGAAGACATGGAGATCTGGTCTAAAATGTTTATATATTCATGTAGCCTTGGCATATATGCCGCTTTGGCCATTCTCGTGCTGTCAGTGTCTGGACCAAGAGACATGGCCGAGCGTCAGGACCGCAGATAAAATGAGTCCTGGCCCTTGCACAAGCCAACTGCGAGCTGTTTAAGTTTATTATTAAATACTATTACATGGCCCTAATATGGCAGATCAGTCTGGATTATTCTTTGACTGCCATTGTATGTAGGATCCGGGATGAGAGATGAATGAGTTGAAATGGGATCTGGTGCGTAGACAGGCCAAAGCCAGACTGCTGGCTGGTCTACGTTGTCTGGAATACTAGTCTGATGGCTTGTTGTTGGACCAGCATTCTTATCAGGGTGTCTGGGTTGAGTAAAAACTGGTCATGGACTCGGCCAGAAAGACTTGCGAGATGCCAAAACATTAATGCAGCAACCGAGTAAACAAGTAAAGGAATTTCTGATTTTGAAGTACTGTATTTATATTAGTACTTTTATCAATGGCAATATTCGACTGTATAAGACACATCTTTTTGCAAGTGCCTCATGGACGGATATAGGCCTATTTACATTTTTATGTAAATAGGCTAAACAGTATTTGACTTATAGATGGTGTTTGGGCTTTATAACCAGGCATAACATAATGACCGCTTATGCTTAATATTTAGTTGGTCCTCTTTTTACGGCAAAAACCTCCCTGACCTTTAAGCATTAACAGAATTAACAGTATCGTATAACACGGGCCAGCCTTCCCTCCCCACGTGTCGCTCACCACTGGTCCCTCTTTGCACAAGACCTGGGCGATGTGTCATATAAATGGAATCTCCGTTTTTGGATGCAGTGGGGGGAAAATGTGTGCGCTATTTGTACCCGTTTGTAGTCCCGTTCGGCGTCCGGTTTTGGGTTTATCCTGGTTTTTGCCGCCGTCATGTTTATCCCGTAGCGCCACACACACACACACACACCTCCCCATTCAACAACGTGGTTCTGTAACCCTTGGGTCCTTGAGCAAGGTTTCCATACGACTGATGAAACCACGCCCCTCTTGGAAACGAGCTCTTCGGATTCGTCCAAACGTCGCCATGTTGTATTTCGTATTTCACATGTCTAATCCGGGACAGGAAGCAGAGAAACTACGCAAGCTTGTTGTGCCAAACCGAGGCGAAATGATTGATTTAAATTTTTTCAACATTGACATAAACCATAAACTAAACCATTAAACATAACCACAGTTATGAAATGACATTCGTCTGTTCAATACGAGCACGATTTGCTGTTCTACGGCTCCACAGAGTGTGAGTCAAATGACGTTAAGATCGCGGCGCCCTCTCTGGTAAGATGCGATCACTGACAGATAGATGATAGATGATAACTTTAGTTCATTTCGTTTGTTTATTTCTTTCTTCGTATTTTTCCACAAACTCTACCTTCCTACAATGTCCTTTTAACAGAAGTTTAAACCATATGTACTTGTTTGAATGTAGAAAAGCAAACATAAGCAACGCACTGATTTTGTTACGCTTCAAAATACAACATATGAAAAATGTTTAATATGAATATGCTGGTAAAAAAAGGACATTGTACAACGCACTGATGAGATGTACTGATGTATTTATTTATTTATTTATTTATTTTTGGTAAATGGAATCTTTACACACTGCTGGGCGGCTGATAAACAGATCTCATTTTCAAAATACAACATATAAACATGTTTTAATGTAGAAAAAGCCTACTCGGGTGTCTTAAAGTGCAAAAATACACCATATGGCTCTTATTTTGCCGTCGTGTCATCACTCATATTGAGCCCAGATCTCTGCGACTCCCTATTTGGGATGCTTTTCATGAACTGCCCCCCCCAGGACAAACCTAATTGAATATCCCTGACGTGCACTAATGCTACGAATTCAATATCACTTGTTAAAGGTAGCTAAGAATGAACCAAATAATTCCTCATGGTACTTTCAGAGGGGTCTAATCAAATAAAGGCTTATTATACGAACTAGCCAGTCAGAGCAATGTTTGAGAAGACATTAGCATGTAATAATAAGAGGAAGAGGAAAATGGAGAACGGTAGCACTATCAATTCAAGAGATCCCATCCCACCAAAACCCCCTCCCCCATTAGTCCATGTTCCACATTATCAATCTAAATTATTGGAGAATTCAGACACCAGTACAATAACCTGGAAATCCATAAAAAAATAAATCCAACATTTCTTTTGAATAAATAATGAATTAAACCGCACACGAGCAGTTAATCAGTAATTATGGACGCGTCGCCGCTTTAAAATCGGCACGCCGCCACGCAGGCTTTAATGAGAACATCTTGGAAATGATGAAGGACGAGTTCCTCCCTTTTTCGCCGCCCGCCATCAATCTCCGCAACCTCCGCGTGGAGCGAGTGCTACTTTTCCGCCTTGCGTTTTTTCTTTTTTTTTTTTTCCCCCCTCGGCTCGGGAAACTCGCACGTCCTTCCTAATCACCTCTCTTGTCACCATCACCTGCCGTCTCGCATTGCACACCGTCCACACTTTCAAAACGGGCCCTCGCCGAAATTCTTTCCTCTGGCGGAAAAGAAAAAAAAAAAAAAGAAGAAGGAAGAAGGAAAGAAGGAAGGAGCAGAGACGAGGCGGCACGGGTGACCGGTTTGTTTTTGGTCGGTTCCTTTCTCCATGACGTGTCACTTCCTGTTTAAGTTCTCGTTATCTGCCTTCTCCTTCTGCGCCACTTCGAATCGTTCTTTTTTCTTTTTTTTTCCAAGGGTCGAACTGCCTTATTTTTTTGTTTGGTGAACTAATTTCTCCTGTTCGTTCCTCCCCTGCTATGGTCTTCCATGCTGAGAACCATTCCCACCCCCACCCCCACCACCAATGAAAAACGCCACTACGAAAGCATTTTTATTTGTATTTATTTATTTATTTATTTATTTATTTTTGGTAAATGGAATCTTTACACACTGCTGGGCGGCTGATAAACAGATCTAATTTTGTCTCTCGCTGCTCATCCCGTAATGAAGTCAAAATGCAATTATCAGTAATGTTTTCAGTAAAAAAGTACAGACAGGGCGGAATGGAGGCACAGCATGTACAATCCATGCGCTCTCTCTCTCTCTCTCTCTCTCTCTCTCATTTTGCCATTTGGCCTGAGTGGGGTTACTGAGTCTGCAAATGATAAACAAGTGGAAAAAGAAGCGACCGTTGCGAGCCCGCCGCGCGCTCCTCGGGCAGCGTTTTTTTTTCAAGCAACGCCTTGCAGTTTGTAATACACTGCAGCTGGGCTCGCTACTTAACACTTCTTTTGTGACGACAGTGAGAGGGAAGCAATTATTCAGGCCCGTTTGAAAAGTGGTGGCTGTATTGAATTGTGCAAACTGCCAGGTGTTTGTTGAAGACTTGCTGGAGATTTTTGCACGCCACCCGAGCAGATAAAACGCTACTGTTAGGGCTGTTTGTGTCATTAAAAAAACTGCTTTATGTGAGAATTTTTTTCTTTTTTTTTTATTACAGAGGCCCACGTGAACAATGATTCCAGCGCCGTCGGAATGTGCAAGCTGCAGGAAGAGATGGGGCGGCTTTTCTTACAGCACAAGTCCGGCCCGACGTCGAGCGTTCGGACAATTAAAGGCCGGCGCGTCAGCTGGATCTATTGAACTGCAGGGAGTTCATTAGGGTGGTATGGTGAGGCGGAAGGAAGGCTTGACCCTGAACTCGAGATGTTCTTGGGACGTGGAATGTGTGTCTGTAGGTGGATCGATTACACAAGATGGTCTCCATTGTCAATCTGGGACTACCTGTATATATACGTGTGAATGTGTATACACAGTGCCCCGTGGTCGTGCTCATGAGGGTATTACACACAACACCAAACACCTTGGAGAGGTTGTAGCTCAGTGTTTCGGGCATTGGACTTTGGATTGGGGAGGTCAGAAGTTCAAATCCCAGCACTGCCAAGCTGCCACTGCTGCGCCCTTGAGTAACGGCCTTAAACCTCTATTGCTCGGATTTAAGTCGCTCTGGGAAAGGCCGTCTGGAAAAGGGGGAGTTGGTAGGCTAATGGTTAGGGCATTGGACTTTAGAGTGGGAGGGGTGTAGCTCAGAGGTTTAAGGCGCTGGGCTGGGTTTGAGATCCTCCTTGGGTCCTTAACCCTCTTTGCTCCAAGGGTGCCGTATCATGGCTGACACTGCGCTCTGACGGCTTCCAAACGAGCCATCGTAATGTATATGTGATAAATAATTCTATTATTCTAATTCATTCTTCTGGATTTTGACATTGTGCTGTCAATCCTGGAACCCCCATAGCGAGGTTTTAACACCTAAGCTGCTGAGCTGTATCAATGATATAAATATGCAAGGATATTAGGGAAATGTGAACGGAATTGTAACAGTTGGGACAATGGAAAAATGAGGTGGCGTATGTGGAGTATGGATCGCTCAGCCAACTCGGAAAAAGGGTCCTGGTGATATCAAATCCTTACATTTGTATTTATAGCATTTTGCCAGACCCCCATACCTAGAACAACTTTTGTTTGAAGTATCTGTCGATATATACACCCTAAACCAGGTTTATTAAGGTCCAAGACTAAGAATACAATCAGTGTAAAACTCCGTTTGGGAAAACGGTATTATTTGAAGACCGCTAGTGACTCAGACCTCAAGTTGAAGTTTATTCGGTGCCAGAACAAAGAGGAGCCTTGAAGCATGCCTTCCCTGTGCCCTGAGAGAGGAGATGGAGGGATCAGTCAGGAGAAAGTGTGATAAGGCACAGTGTAAAATAAGGGAAAGATACAGGAAGACTGCCTCTACTCTGCGGGATGTTCTCAGTATCTTTGCAGTCGATAAGAAAGACATGACACCGACGCAGGTATCCGTATCATCACGGAGATTGCCGCTGGTGTCCCATGGGCAAGAGAAGGAAAACACTAAGTGGCTTTATGTGTCTCTGAGGACGCACGTGCTAGCCTTTGACCTTTGGCAGGCAGCGTGTGATTAACGGGAAAAAGAAGCGGCGGGGAAGAAACAGCGCGCAAAACCCAAAGACAAACCCACTTCAAATTTCTGTTCCCAAATCCAATCCTACTCAACCTCGACCGCCCGAAAAAAGATATATATTATATTCCATAAAGACCTGTGTGAACAAAATGGTTTCTTCCTGTAGCGGTCCCCCAAGCAGAACTGGTAGCTGAAGGGACAATTTCTGCTGTCGTCCCTTGTTTCAAATCCCTGGGGCTCCCGGTGTAGAGCTCTTACGGAAGAAGCAGGCATCCAGGCTCATTGGATTTCCCGTCGAAAAAAAAAAAGAGGCTGGGCGTGGACTTGGGGCAGGAGCGGAGAGGAGAGGGAGTTGAGGGAAAGGAACGCCGAAGCGCAATCGCTCCGAAAGACAGCCTCAGCACCTTGGTCCCCTATCTTATTAGGGGGAAAGAAATAAGGAGGTAGATAGACAGATAGACAGAGAGATTGTGTGTGTAAGCATAGTTGATGGATAGAACTGGCTGAGAGTGAGCCTTGGGGACAAGAGAGGGCAGGAGAGGGCAAGTGTGTTTTGTGTGTGTGTGTGTTTTGTGTGTGTGTGTGTGTGTGTGTGTGTATAGCCTGAACCAAGCTACTGAAGAGATTGCTAGGGCTCCCCGTAGACGCAGGGTTAAAGGTCCACACTAGAGACCTGAGAGACTTGTAAGTTAAACTATAGCTCCTTCTACATTGGAAACTGCACCATCCACAGGGCTGACCACTGGCAAATGGGTGAAAAAAAAGAAGAAAAAAAAAAGAAAAAAGATAAAACAAATCTGTGTATCTAGCCTAAAGATTAGATAGGTGTTTTTATCCTCCTGAGAAAAGCAAACACAAGCCTTTCTCTTTCAGAAGTGTTGTTCTATATGATTCTCTCACAGTGGGTGAAAGAAAAGGAGGGAAAAAAAACTAGAGCGGCTGTTTCTTTTTTTATTGTTTCGTTTTTTTTTTTTTTTTTTTTAAACCCTCCCTCCCCCTTTTTTTTCGCTTGGTTCCCAGCTGACAGCAAAAACGCTGCGAGTCATTAGGCCAGGGTAATCTAATGCCTTCCATCGAGCCCTAGCTCTCACTTAGAGCATTAATTGGTGAGTGAGTCACCTCACCTTTCCACGTCTAAAGAGGAAAGTGCTGAGAGGGCTCCTTTGAGTTTACCATAATTAATTACTGTGACAACCAAGGTGTGGAGGAAAAAAAAACAAAGCAAAAAACCCCAAAACAAAACAAAACAAAAAAAAAGGCGCAGATCCTTAAGAGATCTACAGCACGAGCAGCTCGGGCGGAGTGTTAGGTGATGCAACCGACATGACGGATCATATCATTCCAGGTTTAACACCGGAGCCAAATATCGGTTTGAAGAGACGTTTAAAAGGCTGAGGAAGGAAAAGGAAAAGGAAAAAAAAAAAAGAAAAACCCAGAATCTCCATCTTCTGGCAGGAGCCGAGTGCAGCTCCAGCGTGACGAAACAGCAGTGTCGCTCAGTTCAGACTCCCTCTGTAATTCCGAGTTCATTTGCATCGTATTCAAATGAGAGTTGATTTCGGCACTCGGAGTTCAACGGCGCCGATGGAAACTCGGGAACGTGACATTAGAATCGCAGGGGGTGTGGGGGGGTTGGGGGGGTTCTGGTCAGTAGTTAAGGCCTTTAGTTTCACTTTGTAACGCGAGATCTCTTCGTAATCCTGGGCAATGTCTGGAGCGGTTTAAAAAGTAAAAAAAAAAGAAAAAAAAAAAAACCACGTGGCGCGTTATGCAAAAATATGCAGATACGAGAGACCACTCGCAGCAGGGGAATCTGGGTTACATCGGAGTTAATGGCACATTTTTACATTTTACATTTTCACTTTTCCCCTCCTCGGAAGCAAAGTGCACATGCACGCACACACACACACACACACACAAACACAGATACAGTGTTCTTGGGGGGGGGGGTGATCAGGAGAGTGAGGAGAGGCGCAGTGTGTAGAGAATCCGATTACTCTCGCTCCAGAGTCCGGTCCATCTCCACCATTATCCCATTACTGCAGCGTGTCCTCTCTCCACTGCAATTAAGGCAAACCTTCAGAGACACGAGAGGCCCATCTCTTTTTGGCAAACGCCATCCATCATATGTTTAGGGTAATATCGGGGGAGAGCAATAGATGCCTCTGATTAGTGTTTGAGCTTTGCTTGGAGAGAGGCCTGATGGATTGGAACTGGACATTCGAGCACCAACGAGAGTGTAATGGACGAGAGCTGTGGGCATCACTAATGTTACCAGGGTGTGGGGAGCCCGAACGGAGAGGTCCAAACCATTCCTCTAGAGCTAAATGAGAGGTGGGTGGGGGGGTGGGTGTGTGTGGGGGGGGGGGGTTCGAATGGCACGGCTGATGAAACAGGATGTGATATGTCCTTGCCAGTTGTGGAAGTTTAATTAAAACCTGGAGTCTCTCCACAGAGGGAGTGTCAGAGAGCAAGAGAGAGAGAGAGAGAGAGAGAGAGAGACGGAGAGATAAAGGTAGGGGAGACAGAGAAACTCAGAGATCCATCCAAAGCAGTTAATGAGAAGACCAGGGTAATAACAAAGAGTGTGTTGCTAGGTTGGGGTGGGGTGTTTTGGAGAGCAGGGGTGGGGTAGGTGTGTTTGAGTGTGTGTGTGTGTGTGTGTGTGTGTGTGTGTGTGGATGTGGTGTTGCTTATGAAAATGGCTAACCACAGCATGCTGAGGCTAGTGATTTACAGCTCCTGTATCTGGCTCCTGACTACGAAGCGTTAATGAGAGGCTGTGATGGGGCTTGTTAGCGGGTAACGAGCCGTGGCTCTGATGCCACCCCTTGGACTGAGACACAAAAGGGAGGGGGCAGACGGGTAAATGCTGCGCCACTCCAGACGCGATCGCAAAAGTCAACGGCGACGTCCTGAAGTGTTAGGAGTGGTATTTTCGAAATGAATGAGAAAAAACATACAAAAAAAGAGAGAATAATTAATAATGATCATTCTAAATAATCCATTAATAATCAAATTAAGAATGTGTAAAAATGATTGAACTAAAAATATAAAAATATTTGAATATTATACTAATAACTAATATACTATGTGTGTGTGAATGAGAGGGAAGGCAGCGGAGTGGTGCAGTGGTTGCAGGGAGAAGAGGGGGATGAGTTGAAGGACCTGGGGTCAACAGAGCAATGTAATGGAGAGTGTGTTAAAGACGTGAAGGAAAGAGTGCAGGCAGGGTGGAGTGGGCGGAGGAACGATTTGTGATAGAAGGGTGTAACAGTGAAAGGGAACGTTTATAGGACTGCGGTGAGACCTGCGATGTTGTACGGTTTAGAGACAGTAGGGAGCGTCATCTAATAGACAAGAGGCAGAGCTGGAGGAAGATGTTGAGATGTTGATTGGGAGTGACGAGGATGGACAGGATTAGAAATGAGTTTATTAAACGGGTAGACATGTAAAACATGTTAAAGGGTAAACGTGTAGGATGTTTCGGAGACGAGGTGAGGGAGGAGAGATGGTTTGGATATGTGCAGAGGAGGGACATGGGGTACAGAGGGAGAAGAAGGATGTAAGATGAGGATGGAGGTATCGGGAAGGAGGAAAAAGGAGGAAGGACGAGGAGGAGGTTTATGGATGTGGTGTGGGACGACAGTGCAGGTAATTGAGGTGAAAGAGGGAGATGTAGAGGACAGTGTTGCATGGATAAGGACGATCCCCTGTGGTGACCCCTAAAAGACTCAGAAAGAGGAAGAAGAAGTATATATGTATTTATAGATACATATATTCTTCTACCTATATATATATATATGTGGGTATATGTGGGTGTGTGTGTGTGTGTGTGTATGTATGTATGTATGTATGTATGTATGTATATACATGCAAGTATATACATATTCTGTGTAGACACAATGTATATTGTATTTATTAGATTACATGTACATATATATTTTATATTTACTTATATAATACATATATTTTTAAATGACAACAATCAAACTATTCATTATTAGGGGCAAGCATATACTGTACACAGATACAAATTATATATATATATATATATATATATATATATATATATATATATATATATATACTATAATATCTATATATATTATATATATATATATTATATTTTTTTTTTTTTTTTTTTTGTGCATTATGATTGTATATATAAAATATATACATATATATATATATATATATATATATATATATATATATATAGAATACATATACAGTGTCTATACAAGTCATATCACTAGACTCGTGAGAAATAGTCTAGTCTTTTTAATAAGTCAAAATTGGACATCTACCAAAAGAACTTGTTTCATTTCTACATTTGATTGATGAAAGTAAATCTCCCTACAGTTCCAGGACCAAAAAGAACATATATATATATATATATATATATATATATATATATATATATATATATATATAATATATATATATATATATATATATATATATACAAGAAACTATGCTGCGTAATATAAATATGTAATAAATAATAATAAATAAATATGTATAAATATGTAAATATGTATGCTGCGTAATATAAATACGTTTTATTATAGATGGTTGATTAAAAGCACAAATGATTTCTCTGACAAGCAGCTTCATAATCGTTTATGATAATTATCTTTATTAGCGAGTCCTGAATATCAAAGGGCTTTGATGATTAGAATAGATGTAAAGGCCCAGCCACTTCTATAGTATTTTAAAAGCATAGTAAAGAAAGAAAAAACTAAGAAAAAAGAACGAGTTATTCCAAAGTGTAATGTTGTCTGTTGATTGGAAAGGATCGTGGTGTGAGATAGTTGTGCTGGTGGAACACCACAAGACGTGGTATTTTGGTGCATTTCTAGATGCTTTTCTGCTTTGTTTGTTTTTGATTCTCCTCATCAACACCTGTATGTTTACGTCTGTAAAAACTGCTCACTGGAACGTTATGTTTTTTGTTTTCTTCACCAGTCTGCGCAAAGAAACTCCGCCATTACCCAGACCGGCCCCGTGGAACAGCCGAGCACACATTTCCCTGCGTTCTGATGATTGATGCGTTCATTACCTGAAGCCCTTGACCTGCATCTTGCACCGTTTGATGCATTGTCCTGCTCGGACACGATTAGCTATTCGAATGATTTGTATTAAACCTCATTCATTCATCTTCTACCTCTATATAGATCTTCCCTCGGGTCACGGGGAGTCTGTGCCTATATCAGGTGTCTATGGGCATTAAGGCAGGATACACCCTGTATGGAATGCCAACTCATCACAGGACACAATCACATTCATACACTAGGGACAATTTTCCAAGGTGCCAATCAACCTACCGTGCATGTTTTTGGACCGGGAGGAAACCGGAGAACCCGGAGAAAAACCCCCTGAGGCACGGGGAGAACGTGCAAACTCCACACACATATGGCCGAGACGGGAATCGAACCCGGATCCTGGCGATGTGATGCGAACGTGTTAACCACTAAACCACCGCGCCTCTTGTATTAAACATCCGTCCTGATAATTCATAATGTGTTAAAACATACATACACTCCATACACACCGCGTTACTCGTACAGCGTTCCGTCCTTCGCCGAACGCGGCTGAAAAATGCACCGATAATCTGTAGCATGAAGGCGGTTAAGTGCTTAATGAAGCCTGACAAGTCGAATCCAATCAGCGTCCTTTCAGTGTCGGGACAAAACGAGAAGCATCCTGCTGGTAAATAAAAGTAAGAGGTTGTCACATGTTGAACGCGTGCGACAGGAGCGCCGAGCAAGGCTGCCAGGGTGCGAAGCGGCACTGCGCCACAATAAACAACAACAACAACAACATGTCGAAATGTCCTTCTGTCACTTTACTCCACTGCTCTGATATATATCTCCTGCCTTATTCTCTCTCTCTCTTTCTCGTCTGGTCTCGTGTTTAGGATGGAGAGAAAGAATAGATGGTGCAAGGCAAGAGGAGAGATGACAAAAAAAAGGACAGGGTCTCTACGCGCTATTTATTGCGTAACGCTTAATCTGGGCGAGATAAAAAAAGAGGCAGTTAAGAGGAAAGTGTTCAGCAGAGGCGATGAAAGCGGCTCGGTGTTGTCTGGAAAGCGACCGCGCTGTCTGTTGAAAAACAAAAACAAAAACACTCTAATAAGAGAAGTGGCCTATCGATTGCCTGGTAGGAAAACAAAAAAAAAAACCATGACACCGGAGCTAAGCGAAGGATGATGGCGGCTTCTCGGGCGAAACGATTCGGTGGCGCGACAACAAAGAACGGATCCAATCCAAGCACGAGCAGACGGAAAAGAAACCGAGACAAATTTCCACAACACGGAGAAAATCCCGTGCTGCGAAATGTATTCCAATTCAGCTACACAAAGAGGTCATTATCACGAATTATTGATCTATATCGTCGGGTTGATGAACCCGGACGCGATATTTGTTTTCTACAGGATTTCAAATGAATGCTAACTCATGCAAATTGCGCTTAGTTTTAAGATTATGTTTGTCCACAGCCGAGAGACGATTCGGTATTTAAATAAGACGGTAAAATGGATTCGGAATTAAATGTAGCGCTCATTGGCTCATTTATTGATGTCGATTTAAAATGAATGCTAAAATAGGAGTCGTGTAAATTATGGGAGTTTTAAAGCTGGATCCTACTCTATGAATAAAGGAATGAATAAAATGGAAATAAAAATTTTAAAAATAAATCTACCAATTTAATGGACATCTATCTTAATGGTAAAATGCTTTGGTGACGAATTTAAAGCAAACGAAATAAATCCAAGAACAAACAAAAAAATCCAAAACAATTATACAAATATACAAAAAAAATACAAGTTCTATATTCATTTGTATCTTCTTTTTTTTTTTTTAATAATGTGTTGACCAATAGTGACATAGTAGATGCCCTTATCCAGAGCGACTTACAAACTGAGCAGTTGAGGGTTAAGGGCCTTGCTCAAGGGCCCACTAGTGGCAGCTTGGTGGTGCTGGGATTTGAACCTGCGATCTTCCGGTCCGTAGGCCAACACCTTAATCCTGTATTGTATATGTATATATATATATATATAACACCTATATATATATATATATATATATATATATATATATATATATATATATATATAGATATATATATATATATATATATAATATATAGCTTAAAAAATGTCAAATTACTACTTACAAGATAGATACAAGATACAAGAAATACAAGAAAAAAACAACTGCATATTGTCATTAATAAATTTAAAAAATGTAAACAAAAATCTGATAAATGCATGATGGTAAAAAAAAAAAGTACACTATATTAACTTTCAAAGTTTGGAATTTATCATACATTTCGTGCAAGTGCAAAGCAAAACTTTTAGTTTAGTATTATTTATTTTTTCCTAATATAAAGTTGCTAGAAACAAACAGAAGTGCTTACACGCCGAGCAAAAACTTCCCAGGCACGGAATGAACTACATTATCTATAGAACGGACACGGCCATGCGGAAGTAACGAGAAAACTCTCATTATTTCTGCCGATGCGCAGTTTTGTGCCAAGGAGCCCGAGGAGAGCGTGGAGAGCACGGAACGCATGGAGAACATCCCACACACTCGCTCATCCTGTGCTGGGCTTTGGAGGGAGGAAGAGCGATGAAGGTGAAGCTGAAGGGTCTGACAGTCCAGAGTCTCTTGTGACTTCCATCCTCCCTGTGTTTAGCTTCATCAATTATGGATTGAATTAGGAATTTCATTTGATTTCTTTTTAACAACTCTCAGATCAGCGCTATGTTCTGGTGTTCACGGTGTATCGTAGGTTAGAAGACCTTACAAATCACGCCACAACATCTTCGTAAGTAATAAACGAGCGACCGATTAGTTTATTAATGATTTAAACTTCATGTTGGTCTTTATTTCGAATATAGATGTGTGTAATAGGACGTATCTATTATCAAATCAGAAAGCTAGCTAATTTATACATCAATTTCCAAATAAAAAGGTATTCCGGATATATTCATTAGGTTTAAAAAAAAAATCCTTTTGTATTATTAATATTAGAGGGCACGGTGGTTTAATGGTTCGCCTCACACCACACAACGCCAGCCACCTCCACGTCCAGGGTCCGGGTTCGATTCCCGTCTCGGCCATGTGTGTGTGGAGTTTGCATGTTCTCCCCGTGCCTCAGGGGTTTTTTTTCTCCGGGTTCTCCGGTTTCCCCCCCCGGTCCAAAAACATGCATGGTAGGTTGATTGGCACCTTGGAAAATTGTTCCTAGTGTATGAATGTGTGTGTGAATGTGTGTGTTGTGTTGTGTCCTGTGATGGGTTGGCATTCCATCCAGGGTTGTATCATCCTGCCTTAATGCCCATAGACGCCTGAGATAGGCACAGACTCCCCTCCCCGTGACCCGAGGGAAGATCGGATATAGCGGTAGAAGATGAATGAATGAATGAATTATTAATATTATTATTGTTACAAGCGTGGCACTAAAACATGATGCAGTAATGGTTACCTTTTACTTAACATTTACAATTACAATGTTAAATAACAATCCCTTAACCACTAAGCGACAACCTCCCTACTTAACTACATGCCAGAACCCAAAAGTCTTTATTATATTATTATTATATTATATATTATAATATAATATTATATATTATAAAAATGTTTACTCAATACTTCAGTCTTTTAAAACTCGAGTATCTGGTCTTCTACATAAGGAAGTGTGTACTTTTCTACACCTCCATCACCATTTCTTCGGAGATCTTATTCAATCCGAATCTACTGTTATATACTGTTTTTTTTGTTTTTTGCGCATATGTACTTTTTTTTCCTTTTTTTTTTTCCTAGTTAGTTTTTCTATTTTTTTCCCTTTCTGTTTTAGTTTAGCATTATGTGCAGTACTGTGTTCTTTTGATTTATGTTGTCTGTTATAGAACCTTTGGTCCCCTTTATTTCACTGTTACTGTTACTGACTTGACTATACGTGGAACTATATATTGAGGTAAAAATCTATGGTGAAAATCTACCAGACGTCACTTGATAAACCTAATACTGTACATTTAATATACAGTACTTCACCTCATTCACACACATCATCAACAAATAATGTATAATAACTAGGGTTGTCAAAGGTATTATTTACTTATTTACTAAATTCACTTTAACGGCACTAATGTTATTAACGCGTGATTAACGCAGTGTGCCTTACTATGTGAGTGATCTGCTCCTTCACTCTGCGTCGTGTTGGTGAATGAACGAAATCCCAGCAACAAAGAACAAAAAAGAACAAATAAATTAAAAACGTTCACTTTATCCACTCACACTTCCTAAATTTCCCTGAATTACACCTACTAGCTGCACATTCACAACAGGTATGATCTCCTCACTATATTAGTGTATATTACCGTATGGAACCTTACGCAAGCGCATCGCATTCCCAAATCCGTATTACGCAATAAAGCGCATTTTTACTGTACGCAATAAAACGCTTCCGTATAACCTAAACACCGTATCACCAGTTTATATGGAAAAGCAACCGGAACACAATTCTTAAAGGAGCCACGTCCCATATTTTACACTTAAAACATCCACTAAACAAAGTAACATTGAAATGAACAAGAAATAAAAAGTAAAAATAAATAAATATAGATTAAAATAAATATTAAATAATCAACGATTATATTAAAGGGAGATATTTTCAGAGAAATGGAAATAATTATAGCATATGTTACAGTTAGTTACAGTATTAGAAACATTCATGTACGGTACATTGAAAACGTGCGATTAATCACGAGTTAACTCAAGGCAATCGTACGATTAATCACGATTAAATACTCGAATAGATTGACAACCCTAATAAAAAACAAGATTAAAATAAGATAACATTTAATAAACGTACACATAAACAGTCACTTGGTAAACAATGTGTACAGAAACGATGCTTTCACTAGGAAACAGTGACGCAGACACATGGAGCTATGTACGGCTTGCTGATGTTTCTTTCATTATGTTTATATGTTTATATGTAAAGTATTGCACTTAAACACTTTATTTACTGCTTAACATGAATAATACAATAGTGTCTTTTAAAAATCGTCCAGCTGCGTTCCAGATTGCATTTCAAAACATTTTTTTTTTAGCTTTCGATTTTTTTATTTCCAAGCTTTTATACGAGTTCCTGATTCAAATCAAAGACTCCTGCCAGGAAAACACGCTGCCCAGAATATAAATCCCGACATAGCTGCAAATCGATACGCCATGCGTCTGACTAATCACCTTCCTCCTGATGGGAGTGGTGTCTTGCAGGGTCCGCATCTCGAAGACCTCCCTGAATGTTCTGACGAGAAGGAAAAATAAATCATATCATAAAACCTACTTGACCTGGACAGTGATGGACAAACCACGTACTTGAGTTGATGTATAGAAACGCTGGGTAAAATATCACTCCATGTAATGGAAATACTTTCACTTGAGTGAAGGGACAAAAGTATTTGCCTTCAGATTGAATTAAGTATGTACTATGATGTATTATAACTGTAACGTTCCGCTTATCGTTTTTAACGCGAGACTCTTGCGCTTAATCAACTCGGTTTATGGGAAAAGACTCTTAACACACCCATCTAATGATAGAACGATATTAACGAGTCAAACACTGATTGATTGATTCATTCATTCATCTTTTACCGCTTTATCTGATCTTCCCTCGGGTCACGGGTAGTCTGTGCCTATCTCAGGCGTCTATGGGCATTAAGGCAGGATACACCCTGGGTGGAAAGCCAACCCATCGCAGGAACACACACACTCACTCACATTCACGCACACATTCATACACTAGGGACAATTTTCCAAGGTGCCAATCAACCTACCGTGCATGTTTTTGGACCGGGGGAAACCAGAGAACCCGGAGAAAAACCCCCTGAGGCACGGGGAGAACATGCACAAACTCCACACACACACACATGGCCCAAGATGGGAATCGACCCCGGACCCTAGAGGTGTGAGGCGAACGTGATAACCACTAAACCACCGTGCCTCTTAGTAAAGTCTCCAAATGGAAATACTTAAGACACCTCAAAAAAGTAATGAATTACATTTCATTTGTATAGATTTATTTCTACACTAGTTATGGACTAAAAAGGAGTTACATTAATAAGAAGGAATATCTGGTAGTTTGGTTAAAGCTTTCATTGCTCCTTTACAGATTTGACTGGTTTCCCAAAAACCTCATGACAGACGAACTAACCTACGAACTAACACTTTTCGTCATTACGAACGAACCTGTCCACAAAGTAAAATCTGTTCTACCGTGGCATCGTCACTCACCGTTGTTTTGATTTTATATATATATATATATATATATATATATATATATATATATATATATATATAATATATATATATATATATATATATTGATATATATATTTGTTTCTTAATGTTCTTAAATGTTCTAATATTTATTTTGTTTACTTTTTTTCTTTTTTTCAGCCTATATAGCATGGTGTATTTTTATTCGTTATATTAATAATAGTTTCATATAAGTGTCCACCAAACTGCTACCAGTGGGCCCTTGAGGAAGGCCCCTAACCCTCCGTTATAAGTTGCTCTGGATAACGTCGTCTGCCAAATGCCATAAATGTAATAGCAACACCTTTTTTTTTTCTTCTTCAGAGTCATAGTTTCATGTTTCTCACCCCTCCCCCCCACCCCCCACCCTCCCCCTCCCTCCCCCCTCCCACATTCCCCTCTTCCTCCATCCTAATGGGAATTGGCCTAATGGTTTCCATTAATTACTTCCACCTCGGTATCTAATGATCTGCCCTCGTCATGGAAATCATTAGACCGGCTCTTATTAGCGGTTTTCTTCGAAAGGGTCATCCCTTTCGCACATGCGCCTCCGAAGCCTTCATCCTTTTAGTTTATCTTTCTATGTGGCATTACTGTTTCTCTTTTTTCCCCCTTTCCCAATCTTTTTCAGCTCAGTTAATATTTAGAAAATCGGCCCGAGCCTTTCTAAGCGGTTTTATTTGACACCCCCGGGCGTCCATCAGGTGTATCTCCGCACGCTTGAAAGCCAAACCCGCTCTCGTCTGCGCATTGATCCTCTCCTCTCACTCATCAGAGACAGGCCATTCGGAGGAACGTGCCTGGCAATTAAAGCCGGGCTGGAGCCAGGGCTAATGAGATTGCGGAGCCATACTCATCCTCCGCCCACCCCACCACCACCACCACCACCACCTCTCTCCTTCTCATCCCCCCCTTCGCCAAGGTTATCGGCTATCCTACTCGCCAAAAAAAAAAAAACCTACGGCTCCCACCAGAGCGCGACTCGGAAAAGAAAGAAAGAAAAAAAAAAAAAACAAGAATTAGGACTAGCTCCGATTTCACACGTAAGCGACTGGATTTCATTTTAGCTCAGCCGGAAAGCAGTCAGAACGCGGCTTCCCGGGTCTCATTAGAATGCGGATTTCCTGTCGCATCCTGTTCCGTTCGCGCCACGTTTACACGCCGAGGAGAAAAGCGGCGACGGGGAAAAAAAGGAAGAGGGGGGTAAAATAAATAAATAAATAAATAAATCGCCCCGAATTTGTCAAGTGCTGTTTCCGAGCCAAAGCTGCGGAGCAACAGCTCGCCTGGCTTTCTCCAACATCGAGACTCCCAGCCACACCCCCCCCCCCCCCCCCACCAGGTTTCCCACCCGTATTAATAATGCATGTCGATTTAAAAATATAATATCCTGTCATTCACAATCGCATTACGCAAAAACAGCGCTGAGAGGACGGGGGGAATAATACTCGCCGGCATTTAATGCTCCCATATTTATGCAAGTCGGTCAAAACAGATTACATCACACGTAAGGCCACATGGGGTAAGGAGCACATTCATTTTATTATTTTTTTTTATTTAATATTACAATTTTTGCAGGGAGGAGGGAAAAAAAGAGAGAGAGAGAGAGAAAACAAACAAAGGAGCGTCAGAAGTAAGAAGCTTAAGGAGGCGCCGAGTCCCAGTCTGTCCTGATTCACTGTGTGATACATCAAACCCCCAGAAAACATATCCACTGATGGCTACTCCTCAAAGAGCCTCCTCTCTTTCTCTTTCACTCGTTCCTTCTCAAAGCCCCTGCGTGCCGAGAAAGTGGGCTGCTACACGGCGCTACTGCCCACAGATATCACTTCCTGTTACACGTCCTATAGAGAAATGAAAAGGTGTTTATATGTGTCGCGATAACGAGGGCAGCTCCGAGCGCCGTGCCGGGTTCTGTATATACTATATATATATATATATATATATATATATATATATATATATATCTATATATATATATATATATATGGTGTGTGTTTTTACACATTACAGGCAAAAGTTTTGTGGGGACCTGACCATAATGTCCCATTCCACTTTTAATCCCTTTATTAAAGCCTCTACTCTTTTCTTTCGGTGTGGAGATTCGTCTTGATTTACGATAGAAGTGGGGTTAGTAAGTTAGGTACTGAGGTGAGAGGGCCTGGGGTGCATTCACATTCATCCCAAAAGGTGATCAATTGGATTTATAGATCTACAGCAGGAGATCTTCCACTCCAGAGCATATCTTCATGGAACTGGATTTGGGCACAGCGGCATCGTCATGCTGGAACAGGTTCGGCGCTGATAATTCAAGTGAAAGTCATATCGAACGTTATTGAGTTAGAGTTAGTACAGCGGTTCTCAAATAGTGTGTGTGTGTGTGTGGGGGGGGGGGGTGACCCCAGGGAAATATGCTTTTTTTGCCATGCTAGAATAAAGTGCAAATGTACATCCAGTGCAGTAGGTGGCAGTGGCGCTGTCAGAGTATGGAGCCAAATAAATGAAGGAATCATTTAAAGACAGTACACGCTAATCACGCTGATAAACCGCTCGAGTTTTGGCAGCAAAAAAGTGCCGAATACAAACATCCTGCTTTGTGAATGCTACTTCAGTAAAGGGGAGTAAATACAAATAGTGTTGGGGAGAAACTAGTTACATGTATTGGAATGTAATGGAATTTAACATAATTAATTATATGTTCAATTTAAATATAATAAATTAAAATATAATCATTTATATTTAAAAAAAATAATAGCAGTAGCAATAGCAATAATATTAGAAATTATATTTTAATAAATTAAAATATAATAAATATAACCTAGGGGGGCACGGTGGCCATGTGTGTGTGTGGAGTTTGCATGTTCTCCCCGTGCCTCAGAGGGTTTTTCTCCGGGTTCTCCGGTTTCGTCCCGGCCCAAAAACATGCACGGTAGGTTGATTGGCACCTTGGAAAATTGTCCCTAGTGTATGAATGTGTGTGTGAGTGTGTGTGTGCCCTGCGATGGGTTGCCAATCCATCCAGGGTGTATCCTGCCTTAATGCCCATAGACGCCTGAGATAGACACAGACTCCCCGTGACCCGAGGGAAGATCGGATATAGCGGTAGAAGATGAATGAATGAATGAATGAATGAAATATAACCTAATTTTTCCATAGGTTTGACATTTTTTTCCTCTGAATGTTAATTTCAGTAAGTGCCACCTAGTGGACAAAGCAATCAAAAATGAATCCCATGTTATACAGGTTAAATATACTTTTAAAATCATTTCCTAAGCTACAATTTCATTGCGGTCCCGCTTAGCGCCATCTGGTGGCCGCCAGTTTGAGAACGGCTTCCATATAGAATCATATACCACGTAATTTGCATTTGTAAACACATATTGTTGGGAAAGTCAGGTGTCTTGGTGGCGAGTCGTCCATGTGCTTTTATCACGATATATGACGGAGGGTTCGGCGGAATCAAGCGAGTAAACAAGCTCTTTATGGAACCATCACCACATCACCCATCGAACACATAACACCCGCGTCTGTTTATTTTACATGTCAAATAAATCATCCGACCAATCAGATGGCCCGAATCCTAAACGAGCCCCTGCGGCCAACCAGGCGAAAGACTAAACACACAACGCGGTCGCGTTCAATGGGGCGGGATTTGAATATTTTCCCGGGGTTTAATGTCGGAACCCTGGCCGAATTTGAACACGAGTAAAAACCTGTCAGCTTTATGCAAACGTATACGATGCAAATACGGCCAGCGATTGAGACGACAAAACAAGCGACATGGTGTAAAAAAAAAAAACGTACAAGAGATGGTGTGGAAAAGTGAATAAATAAATAAATAAATAAATGGCGGAGACGTCGCACCAGTATAACGCCTGAACTCGCCCCCTCTTTCTACCGGCTCCGGAATTGGGAAGAGAAACCAGTTGCTGGGAGAGATAAGGCTGATAGAAAGGTTTATTATGCGCCGGAACAAAGGAGCGAATCAGTCCCTCACGTTGCGCCGCTCGCTGCTTAACAACAAAAGCGCTTCGACAAAAAAAGAAAAGAAAAGAAAAAAAGAAAGCGCTTTGCCCTGACAGACTCGGCTCACCTTCATCGCGCTTTATTTGAATATTCCCATCATTTTCAGTGGGGGGGGGGTTTGATGGAGGAGAGGGGGAGGAAACCGAAAATGAGAGGCTTTTTTTTTTTTTAATGCGACTTCACTTATTTTCATATTTCACACAAGGACGCTTAATTTGCATCGAACACAAGCTCCGTACCGCGGCGTCCATCCATCCATCCATCCATCCATCCATCCATCCTTCTCGCCTTTCGCTTGTATTTCCTCCCTTTCTTGCTTTCTATCTCATTCCTTTCTTTGTTCAAGCCACCAATCAGTACATCATCTTCCTCTTGCCTTCCTTCCGTTATTCCTCTTTACCGTCCCTCTGTTTCTTCGTTATTTCTACTTTCTGTCCATCCATCATTCACTTTTCCTTTCCTTCCTTTCTTCTTTTCTTTTTATTTTTTCTTTCATACATTCTGTCCTTCCTTCCTTCCTTCCTTCCTTCCTTTATAACTTTTTGCCATCCATAAATACCTTCCATCAGTGGGGGGTGTTTTGGGTATTTGGTGTCTGGTTTTTTGGGGTTTGTGTGTTTTGGAGTTCTTCATTGGGGTCCCTTCTGTTTTTTTTTACTGGGGTACCATCTTTCCTTCCTTCATTTGGGTGGGTTTTCTGTGTTTGTGGGTTCTCTTCTTTTGTGGTCTGTGGGTACATTCTGTCCTTGGGTCTATCTGTCAATTGTGTTTTGCAACAGGGGAGGTGGGGGGGTTGTTTGGGGTGTGGGGGGGGTGGTTTTGGGTTGTGGGCGATGCGGTGTGGGGGGGTGTGGGGGTGTTTTGGGGTGTGGGGAGGTGTTTGTTGGGGTTTGTGGGGGTGTGTTTTGGGTGGTGGGTGTTTGGGGGTGGGGGTTTTCGTGTGGGGGGGGTTTGGGGGTGTGGGGGTGGTTGTGGGGGTGTCCCAGGGTGTTTGGGGTTTGGGGTTTTGGGGTGTGGGGGTGTTTTGGGGGGGTGGGTTTGGGGGGGGAAGTGCAGGTTTGGGGGATAGAGATGTGGGGGTTGGAGGTGGGGGGGGGGAGGTAAAGGGTGTTGGCGGTGTTCCTGGGGTGTGGGGGTGTGTTTGGGGTGTGGGGGGGGTGTTGTGGGGTGTGGGGTGTGTTTGGGGTGGGGGTGGTTTGGGTGGGGGTGTGTTTGGGGGGGGGCAGGTGGGAGAAAGGGAAAACCCAAACGCTTCCAAACAAATGCGACACTCATTTTCATATTTCACGCCGGCGCTCGACTCCGCGAGGTCACACATTTGCATCAAACACAGGCTTTGAATTCCTGCACGTCGGAAATCCACCACCAAATCTCCTGTGCAGTGCTGGTACAGTCAGATATACGTTTATTTTACCATCTCACCACATCGCTAGGAAGTTCAAACACACACACACACACACACACACACACACACACACACACACACACACACACACACACACACACACACACACACACACCAACACACACACACACACACACACACACACACACACACACACACACACACACACACACACACACACACACACACACACACACACCCCACACCACACACACACACCACACACACACACACACACACACACACACACACACACACACACACACACACACACACACACACACACACACACACACACACACACACACACACACACACACATACACACACAACACACACACACACACACACACACACACACACACACACACACACACACACACACACACACACACACCACACACACACACACACACTATGACACACACACACACACCCACACACACACCACACACACCACACACCCACCCCACACACACACACACACACACATGGGACCGGGTTCTAATTGAGCCTCGCTGCAAAATAGCAGATCCTTCTGATTCCGTCACATTCATTTCCTTTCCTTCCTTTCTTCTATTTGTCCGTCTTTCCTTCCATCATTTAAAATCCTTTTCCTCCTTCCTTCCTTTCTTTTTTACATTCTGTCTCTCTTTCCTTCCTTCCTTTCTTCATTCCTTCCATCTATCTGTCTGGCTTTCTCTTTTGTTTCCTTCTTTCTCTCCGCTCATCATCTTTCTCCTCTTCTTTCCATCCATCCATCTGTCAATCCTTCCTTTTCTGTCCATAAACCCCACTCCTTCCTTGTCTTTCTTTCCTTCCCTCCTTCTATCAGTCCATCTCTCCATCCGTTCTACATTTTGTCTTGTTAACCGGGAACGCATTACCCATCCCCCTCTCGAAACTGCTATAAAGTATTGGCACCCTCTACATAACGCCGTCTCTAATCGGGCTATGCTGTGATGAGTTACCCTTCCTTCCTACCTTTCTATCTTTTTTTCCATCCATCCTTCCATCAGTCCTTCCCTCCTTTTTGCCTGTATTTCCTCCCTTTCTTGCTTTTCCTTCCTTCCGTTATTCCTTCCTTCCAAATCTCCTGTGAAGTGCTGGTACGGTCGGATATACGCTTATTTAGCCGTCTCACCACATCGCTAGGAAGTTAAAACCAACACAACACACACACACACACACACACACACACACACACACACACACACACACACACACACACACACCTTCACACTCCCACATGGGACCGGGTTCTAATTGAGCCTCGCTGCAAAATAGCAGATCCTTCTGATTCTGTCACATTCATTTCCTGCTCCTGCCTCACACGAGAATTCCAATTACACCTGCCGCCTCCCTGGCAGCCGTCAGCGGCGTCGCCGCGTCCCGACGCGTGTACCGGAAAAGTGTTCACACCAAGAGGAGGGGGTTGGGGTGGGGAAGGGGGGGCGCCTTTAATTAAGAGCGCATTCAAAATAGCGATCGCTCGAACTATCAGTGGCGTGAAGGGTCATGGCGGGGGAAAAAAGACACACAGAAGCGGCCATGAGGAAAAAAAGGCGGGAGAAGGCGGCGAGATTCCCGGGAATTCCGCTCGTTATTCTTTCTTCTGTCTGTTTTTTCCCTTCTTTCCTTCCTTTCTCACTTTTTACAATCCGTCCTTCCCTCCTTTTGCCTGTATTTCCTCCCTTTCTTGCTTTTGTCTCTTTCCTTTCTTTTTTCAAGCCACCTCTCAGTCCATCATCCATTCCATCCATCTTTCTTTCCTTTATATCTCTCAACCGTCTACCCGTTTTTCCTTTCCTTCCTTTCTTCCTTTTGTCTTTCCTTCCTTCATTGCTTGGTATTTCTTCTTTCTGTCCATCCATCATTCCCTCCTTCCGTCCGTCTTTCTTACATTCTGTCTGTCTTTCCTTCCAACTTTTTTCATTCCCTCCTTCCCTGTATTTCTCCCCTTTCTTGCTTTTGTCCCTTTCCTGTCTTTGTTCAAGCCACCCATCAGTCCATCATCCATTCCTTCCATCCTTCTTTTCCCTTATTTCTCTCTACCATCCGTCTGTTTTTTCGTTATTTCTACTTTCCGTCGATCCACCCTTTCTTCTTTTTTTGTCTGTCTCAACTCTGTTTTCCCTTCCGTTTGTCTATATTTCCTTCTGTCATTTCTTGTTTTTTTTTCCTTTCTGTCCTTCTTACATTATGTCTGTCCTTCCTGCTTTCTTAGCTTCCTTTTTAACTTTGTTCCTTCTATCCATCCATACATCCTTCCGTCAAGCCTTCCCTCCTTTTGCCTGTATTGCCTCCCTTCTTTGTTTTTGTGTCTTCCATCGTTCCCTCCTTCCATCCTTCCTTCCGTTATTTCTCTCTACCATCTATCTCTTTTTCCATTTTACTTTCTGCTGATCCATCATTAGTTTTTCCTTTCCTTCCTTTCTTCCATTTGTCCGTCTTTCCTTCCATCATTTAAAATCCTTTTCCTCCTTCCTTCCTTTCTTTTTTACATTCTGTCTCTCTTTCCTTCCTTCCTTTCTTCATTCCTTCCATCTATCTGTCTGGCTTTTTCTTTTGTTTCCTTCTTTCTCTCTGCCCATCATGTTCTCCTCTTCTTTCCATCCATCCATCTCTCAATCCTTCCTTCCTTTTCTGACACGGTCCATAAACACCACTCGTTCCTTTTCTGTCTTTCCTTCCCTCCTTCTTTCAGTCCATCCCTCCGTCCGTTCAACATTTTGTCTTGTTAAACGGAACACATTACCCATCCCCCTCTCGAAACTGCTATAAAGTATTGGCACCCTCCACATAACACCGTCTCTAATCCCGCAGGCTACGCTGTGATGAGTACCCTTCCTTCCTTTCTAACTTTTTTTCCATCCATCCTTCCATCAATCCATCCCTCCTTTTTGCCTGTATTTCATCCCTTTCTTGCTTTTCAGTTCGTCATCCCGCCTTCCTTCCTTCCATTATTTCTCTCCTCCATCCGCCTGCTTTTTCTACTTTCTGTCGATCCATCATTCGTTTGTCCTTTCCTATCATTCTCCTTTCAGTCCATCTCTCCATCCTTGCCTTATTAAATGGAACTGCTATAAAGTATTGGCACCCTTGAACGCCATATAACGCCATTCGCTAATCCTGCAGCTTTGCCAGGAACGAGGGATTCCCGCATGTAGGGTTGAAACGTGTGTGAAGCGCAAGTGGGCGGAATGATACGGCGTCCAGCAAACCGGCTGAGGTGAAAGGTCAAGCTGCTTTTAAGCCCCCCCCCCCAAAAACACACACACACGAAGGTTTGTTTTCTATGACGACAGTCAAGAACTTCCTGAGGAGAATGACGAGGGATCGAGTGCTGTACTCGACCCACACACTCCACACACACACACACACTTCCACCGCCATCATCCGTGATTTATCCATCCAACCGTCCTCCCTTCTTTCCTACGCTCCATCTGTCTATCCTTCCTTCCTTCCTTCCATCATATTATATCCATGCCCTCCAAACTTATAGTAGTGGTTTCAATACTCGAGCACTAAATACCTCTTAATGCTGGTGCTTTCCCTTCATCCATCCTCCCTTCCCCATCTTAATTCTCTCCATCCAGCTTTCCATTCATCCATCCTCCCTTCCCCTTCTTAATTCTCTCCATCCAGCTTTCCCTTCATCCATCCTCCCTTCCCCATTTTAATTCTCTCCATCCAGCTTTCCATTCATTTATCCTCCCTTCCCCATCCAGCTTTCCAATTCTCTCCATCCAGCTTTCCATTCATCCATCATCTCCCTTCCCCTTCTTAATTCTCTCCATCCAGCTTTCCCTTCATCCATCCTCCCTTCCCCATTTTATTTCCCTCTCCATCCTCCCTTCCCCTTCTTAATTCTCTCCATCCAGCTTTCCATTCGTCCATCCCTTCCCATTCATTCCCTTCCCTTCTTAATTCTCTCCATCCAGCTTTCCATTCATTTATCCTCCCTTCCCCATCTTAATTCTCTCCATCCAGCTTTCCATTCATTCATCCTCCCTCCCCCATCTTAATTCTCTCCATCCAGCTTTCCATTCATTCATCCTCCCTTCCCCTTCTTAATTCTCTCCATCCAGCTTTCCATTAATTCATCCTCCCTCCCCCTTCTTAATTCTCTCCACCCAGCTTTCCATTCGTCCATCCTCCCTTCCTCTTCTTAATTCTCTCCACCCAGCTCCAATTCTTTCCCTTCATCCATCCTCCCTTCCTCTTCATAATTCTCTCCATCCAGCTTTCCTTTCATCCATCCCTCTTCCCCTTCTTAATTGTCCCATCCATCCTCCCTTCCCCTTCTTAATTCTCTCCATCCAGCTTTCCATTCCAGCTCCATCCAGCTCCATTCATCCATCCCTCTTATCCTCCCTTCTTTTAATTCTCTCCATCCAGCTTTCATTCATCCATCATCTCTCCCCTTCTTATCCCATCCATTCTTAAGCTTTCCATTCATCCAGTCCATCCTCCCTTCCCCTTCTTAATTCTCTCCACCAGCTTTCCATTCAGCATTTCCATTCTCTCCATCCAGTTTCCATCCTCCCCCTTCCCCATCTTAATTCTCTCCATCCAGCTTTCCATTCATCCATCCTCCCTTCCCCTTCTTAATTCTCTCCACCCAGCTTTCCATTCGTCCATCCTCCCTTCCTCTTCAATTCTCTCCATCCAGCTTTCCATTCTCATCCATCCTCCCTCCTCCTTCTTAATTGTCTCCATCCAACTTTCCATTCATCCATCCTCCCTTCCCCGTCTTAATTCTCTCCATCCAGCTTTCCATTCATCCATCCTCCCTCCTCCTTCTTAATTCTCTCCATCCAGCTTTCCCTTCATCCATCCCCTTCCCCTTCTTAATTCTCTCCATCCAGCTTTCCATCATCCATCCTCCCTCCCCCTTCTTAATTCTCTCCATCCAGCTTTCCATTCGTCCATCCTCCCTTCCCCTTCTTAATTCTCTCCATCCCAGCTTTCCATTCGTCCATCCTCCCTTCCCCTTCTTAATTCTCTCCATCCAGCTTTCCATTCATCCATCCTTCCTCCCCCTTCTTAATTCTCTCCATCCAGCTTTCCATTCGTCCATCCTCCCTTTCCTTCCCAATTCTTTTCATCTAGCAGGAGAAGATCCAGTGAAAAAAAACAACAAAAACAACAACAACAAGCAAAAGCCTGATGTGGCTCCAATGTCCCCTTTCCTTATCGCGTCTCTCTCCATTCTGAATCTTCATCGCTCACCTCCGGACTCCGGCGCCGTTCCCCGTCGCTCTCCCGCCACTTCCTGCGCACATTGTGAAGCTTAACCCGCTTCCCCAGTCGTCCTCCGGCATCGCTGAACTTTTATGTTGGCAATTCCTCATCATAACTACGCTACACTCTCAGTGCTGTAGCCGGCCCTAAACATCAACACCAGTGCATTATATAAAGTGTTTTAATGCGCCGTTCCGGTCCCTTCCCTCTCCTCTTCCTGAAAACACTTTAAAACGTAGCTTTAAAAAAAAAAAAATGAAAAATTACATGTATTTAAATATAATAATGATATATAATTAAATATAATAATAATTAATATGTTGACAATCACGTTAAGACATAATATTTACATTTTCATTGTTGCAGCGTAAGCTCCGCCCACTGCTCGCTCACATGACCACTGCTGTATACAATATAGTTTATACAGTACAGCACTGTAAATCACTCTGTTCTGCTAAATTATATACCATATATGTTGTATATATATATATATATATATATATATATATATATATTATATATATATATATATATATATCCTTTATTTGTCACATATACATTACAGCATAGAGAAATTGTTTCTTCCCATATCCCGGCTTGTTTTTGGAGTCTGAGGTCAGAGCGCAGGGAATACGGCGCCCCCTGGAGCACAGATACCCTCGATTTTCTTATGAGTAGCCCAGCGCCTTAAACCACTGAGATATACAGATATTGAATAAATTACAATTACAACTGAGGGTTAAGGGCCACGGATCGAGGGCCCATCCGTGGGAGCTTGTTTTTTTTTTTTAGATACTAAGGTTTAGAATAGATGTGGAATAGCTAGTCCAAAGACCAATGTCTTAACCAGTGAGCTACAATTTCTCCATTTTAAGGTGAAAAATACATTAAAACATTATATTATTTATTTTTTTGCACAATTGTTTATTGTCTTGACTTCACTGCCCTTCACATGTGCACTTTGCTTTTTTGTGTTAGCTTTTCTATTTTTCTTTCTGTTTTAGTTTAGAGTTACTTGTTAATTTATGTCGTTTTGTTTCACTGTATGCTGTACAGTATATTGTTGAAATGACAATAAAGCCTACTTGAAAAAGGTGATTTATAATTGAGCGGAATCAGACTCATAAGGAAACGGGTGGAAACAGTTTTTTTTTACATTTACAAAAATACACAAGAAAAGCCCAAAATATGCCTTATACAAGTCACATATACATTACAACACAATGGAATTTTATCTTCGCATCTTCGCTCCGACTCCAAAGATTGTATTATATTATAATTATCTATTATATTATATATTTATATATAATTATATTAATTAATTCATTCATCTTTTATCACTATATCCGATCTTCCCACGGGGAGTCTGTGCCTATCTCAGGCGTCTATGGGCATTAAGGCAGGAATGCCAACCTATCGCAGGACACACACACACATACACACACACACACACACAATCACACACACTAGGGACAATTTTTCCAAGCTGCCAATCAACCTACCGTGCATGTTTTTGGACCAGGGAGGAAACCGGAGAACCTGGAGAAAAAAACCCTGAGGCACGGGGAGAACATGCAAACTCCCCACACACATGGGAAGACGGGAATTGAACCCGGACCCTGGTGGTGTGAGGCGAACGTGCTAACCACTAAACCACCGTGCCCCCACTATTATATATAACATTATATTATATTATAACACGTCTGGAGCACAGATTAAAGGTTAGGGCCTTGTTGAAGATCTAGAAGAGACTGCCAGAATGACATTACCAGGGGCAGAATGGCATTACCCCCCAGCACCACACCCCCACACACACACCCCCAAACCTGACTCCCGTTCACAGACTGTCCGGTCTGGGTTCTTGGAACTCGGATTTACATTCACTTTTGTGTGCAAAGGAAAAGTGAATAACAAAACAAAACAAAACACCATCGGATCGGGACGCTGTCGCGGTTCAATTAGCCTCGGCACGCTGCGTGGTGCGAGCGACAAATCTCCCGAAATGTCTCGGCGCCCCTCGTTATATATTACAATGAGCCGGAAAGGTTCTGGAGGGAACCGAGTGCACAGATTGCATTTTCATTTTATAGTCCCCCACCTTCCTCTTCAAAAGATACATTATTTACACAGACAAACACGAACGCACACACACACACACACTTCTGCTCTAACACACACACACACACACACACACACACACACACACACACACATATACACATACACACACTCCTACCCATGAGGCCAGTTAGGAGGAGTAGGGCAGACAAAGCGGCTCAGGTAATTAAACTCCGTTCATGCTGACAGCGAGGATCAATAACACCGGCTCCCTCTAAACCACAGTGTGCTGTTCTGGTTCTTTGCCTCAGTGCCAGGGCCGGCCGGGCCGGAATATTAAAAACATGACAAATCGCCTCTATAAATACACGCTCCGTCTCTAGAAGACACAAAAGCCACACGCGCTGCTAACACGGCCGCTTCACAGTGACCGGATGTCAAACTGCATATTAGAGCCGGGGCCTCCTGGAAGTCAGCAGCTCCAGCTGTGCTCCAGAGGTGGCCCGAGAGAAGAAAGCGGAGACGCAGCCCCTGACTGGGTACGAGCAAAGGGCGGGGTGGGTAGGCATCGGGGGGGGCCCTGCAGCTCATCGCCAGCATGACGCCCGGTTGACAAAGCACGGGGGCGGAAAATGTGTGTGTGTGTGTGTGTGTGTTCGCTGCAACCCTGTCATGCTCCCACGAAGTGCACGTGGATGTCAGCTTTACATCGATAAGGCCACCTGTTCCAGCAGCAGGGACGGGGACGTAACGGGGGAGAATGCCCAACACCGTTACAAAGAGCATGATGAGGAGGAGGACAGATTCAATCATAATTATATAAAGTCCCTAGCATTTCAATTAATTAGACCCAGAGACTCCGTCGGCATGGAAACGTGGCGGCGCGCGCCACCTCCCTCTTCGAAAACCGCCACCGCCACTCCCGTCTCACACGGAGGACAAGCTATCTCAAACGCAGCTCGTTCAGATCCCTGACTTAATAACGCATGATCTTATCTCATTCTTTTCATCACAAATATATTCTAGTGCATTAGCCTATATTAGAATAATCGTTCATTCGTTCGTCTCCTACCGCTTTATCCGACTAATCCGACTAGGGACCTGTGCCTATCCCACGAGGGACAATTTTCCAAGGTGCCAATCAACCTACCGTGCATGATTTCGGATCGGAGAAAGACCCCCTGAGGCACGGGGAGACCATGCAAACTCCACACACACATGGTGGAGGTGGGAATCGAACCCCCGACCCTCGACGTGTGAGGCGAACGTGGCCACCGTGTCCCCTATATATTACAATATAGTAGATGTAATTGGTACGGAATTGGTTCTGATGTATAATACTTTATATAATAGTACAATAACACTATATAATACGTTAATAACACGTTAACGCACATTCACTTTAACAGCACTAATTTTATTAACGCAGTGTGCATTACTATGTAGGGAGGATTATATTACTAAGATCTGCTCCTTCACTCTGCGTTGCGTTGGCGAATGAACGAAAGCCGAACAACAAAGAACAAAAAAGGACAAATAAATAAAGAAACTTCAGAGCATCTTAAATTTCCCCGAATTACGCCTACTAGCTGCACATTCACAACAGGTAAGAGCTCCTCAATATATTGGCGTATGGAATCTAAACATATTACCAGTTTATATGGAAAGCAACCGAAACCGGAACATAATTCAGTGCCATATAAATATGAATCCATGTACGGGATTAACATTTAACACAAACAACCAGTAAAAAATGACATCGAAATAAATAAGATATTAATTAATTAGAAAGAATATTTAAATTGATAAATACATAGTAAAATATATTTTTTAAAAAATCATAATTTTATTTTGAAGAGAGATTTGGACTGAATTTGATATATTTATGACCTGTGTTACAATTAGTTCTAAAACTAATGGTACAGTGAGAACAGGAAAATATACAATTTATACAATAATTTGATTAATAATATAAAATTATTAATATTAATAATATACAATAATTATATTTTAATAAGATTAAAATATAAGATTAAAAAAAAAAAAAAAAATATATATATATATATATATATATATATATATACATACAGACCAATACAGACTATCACATAATTATGAAGTGGAAGGAAAGTGATACATGATGTTAAAGATTTTGTTATGAATAAAAATCTGAAAAGTATGCCGTGCATATGTATTCACCCCCCCCCCCTTTACTTTGATACCCCTAAATAAAACTGAGTGCAATCAACTGCCTTTAGAAGTCACCTAATTAGTAATTAGTGTCTACCTGTGTGTACTTCAATCCACCGTATAATTACAGCTGTGAAGGCCTCAGAGGTTTAATAGAGAACACTCGTGAGTAAAATGCATCATGAACACTAAAGACACACATGATATGGACAACAATTTCAGCACCACTGACTTTCCCGGCCACTTGTGGTTCCTCCTCAAACTGTTAACACTAAGGTCGAGGCACACAATTGTACAGGACGGGTCTTTGGATGATGTAGCATTGCATTTGACCTCCATTTGAACCTCCATATGAATCTACTCCAGCATGACAACCCCCCCTCCCGCGCATGCACAAAGCCAGCGCTATAAGTATATGCTTTATATGTGTTGGAGTGGAAGACCCTGAGTGAAGACCTCGGCCTTATATCTGGACTGTACATTGACCACGACTCCTGACCTCACCTCAATATCAGAACCACAAATCTTCAGCAGCATCTTCCCAGGAGAGTGAAGCACATTATAAGAAACAATGGGGAGTAAATGTGGAATAGGATCCCCCCCAAAAATATGAACAAGTTTTATCCCTATATTAGGTAAAAGAAAAAGTAAAAGAAAAGGTAAATTTGAGTACATATATATTTGTTTGAAGGTAATTTTTTAAATAAAAAATATATGGCTGGTTTTTTCTTCTTTTTTTTTGCTTTCATTAAAACATTTGAAACAACAGATAAGTCTATAATGGTTTTCAAATTTTGAATGTAAATATTATTATTATTATTATTTGAATTTGTACACAGAAAATATATTAATGAATTTGTATACTATATACTGAATTTGTATACTGGCTTTTGTTTCTGTTTTTATTTACAACCTTTGTTAATATATTGAATCTATATGTTTTCTTTTTTACAGAAATCTGTTTTTTTGTTTGTTTTGTTTAAAGAAAATATTTAGTTTCCTTTTTTTCAAATATGCAAAACTACAGATAAAATTGTGATGTGTTATGTGGAACTAAATCCACATACCTGTACAGTGTATATACAGAATTTATTATTCAAATATTATAGACTGATTTTTTTTATCAAAACACAAAACCAAAAAATGTTATTAATAATAATAATAATAATAATAATAATAATAATAATAATAATAACAATAACTATACAAATAATATAATAATCATCATCATTTTGTTCATCTAATAATTTGAATAAGAATAAGAAATAATAAGAATATTTTTTTTCTATTAGTAAAATTGCATATTTGCCGTGCCCCATAGTTTTTTTGCTTTTAATGAATTCATTGTTTTCCCTCTAACTTAATGAGCGAGCCATGGGAAGGAAAAACTCCCTGAGATGGCATGAGGAAGAAACTTTGAGAGAAACCCATTTACGAGACACCGGTATTCATTATAGATGCTAAAACGAGGACCAAGAAATCTGTGGTGCTGAATTTTTGTCTTTTTTATTATACCTAGCTACACATAGCAGGAGGTGGTTGCTCAGGATTGGGCATTCCAGCCCTAGTATTGCCAAAATGTGAATTGCTATATTTGGTGCCCTTGTACAAGTCCCTTAACCCTCTGTGATCCAGGGGAGCTTTAAAAAAATACTGTCCCTGTGCTTGTCCCTCCGCTTCCTCACATTCCTGGAACGTGCCACGAACGAATTTGCCATAGTGTACATGTGATGGGGATCGAGCACATTTCTAGATAAACATTGGAACGTGCCACGAACGAATTTGCCATAGTGTACATGTGATGGGGATCGAGCACATTTCTAGATAAACATTAACTTGAATTCTAGACATAGTGCACCAGAATAAGGAATGGTGATGATGAGTAGGCCGTGGCAGTCAGAGGCCAATGAGGGCATTTGTCCGGGATGCCAAGGACAAGCCTCTACTCTTTTTCAAAAGGAATCCTGGGATTTTTAATGACAGTAGAGAGTCAGGACCTCAGTTTAAGATGCTAGGGTCCCCGTCACTATACTGAGGTGCTATGACCATACGATAAGCGCCCCCTGGCCTCAATAACACCTCTTCCAGCAGAAACCTAGTTTTTCCCAAGTAGGACATCCATCCTGGTACTGACCAAGCTGAACCCAAGTTACATTTATATGTACGTATTTGGCAGACGCCCTTATCCAGAGTGACTTACAACTGAGCAATTGAGCTTTAAGGGCCTTGCTCAAGTGGAAGTTTGGGGATTGTGGGATTTGAACCTGCGATCTTCTGGTCCGGAGGCCAATGCCTTAACCACTGAGTTCCCACCTCCCTCCCTTCCCCATTGCTTAGCTCCAGTGGCCAAGCAGTCTTGAGCTACAGGGAGATATGGCTACAACCCAATAATTACCTAATAACCAGACTAAAGTACCGTTAATTGCTAAGTACACATTAACCTCACAAGCGCTCTTATATAAAACCCCCAATAAGGTCTAACCAAAGCTATAAATGTTCTTCTGTTGGAACTGTGTGTTTCACCCGTGGTACGCTTGGAGACGGCGGCGTCCATCAGGCACGGTATGACAGCCAAGTAGATGGAGCTGAGATCGATGATTCTGTCCATGTTTTTAAATAACTGTTTCAGCAGCAGTAAAAGCAGCTGACAGCATCCTCGTCTGATAATCAGTCAGTCACAATGCAGAATCGATGCAGTAAAAAGAAAACGCATCGGGTCCCTTTTGGAAAGGAGTCTTCAGAAGGACTGACAATGTGTACAGGACAAGAAGGACTTTATGCAAAGACAATCCCAAAACAAATGTGCATATAACAAAAAGGCTTTCTTTTCATCTTATAGAACAGACATATTCCCTATAGGTTTATTTATAGCGAATTATTTCATGAGCCGCATTAATTGAGGAAACAAACCCGAGTCGATCCCGGTGTTAAAGGGGACATAGCACACATGGTTTATAGGGACATACCTTGAGGTTGATCAGATTTACTGGAGGTAAAGAGTCCCTGTGGGCGTGTCATGGGCGGAGCTAATGTATTGTCCTGCCATACACACAGACACACAAACAGACAGACACACACATAAACACACAAACATATACACACACCCTACCACCATTACAATACCCATGAACACAAACACACACACACACACACCTCCTACTGCCAACTCCAAACTCCCCTCACAGACACACAAAACATATACACACACCCTACCACCATTACTAAACACACACACACACACACACACACACACACACACACACACACACACACGCACAGATCCTATTGGCTTTACAACACACACACACACACACACACAGACAGACATACATACATATAAACCCACAAATATATACACACACTACCACACACACACACACACACACACACACACACACACACACACACACACACACACACACACCTCCTACTGCCAACTCCAAACTCCTCTCACAGACACACAAACATATACACACACCCTAACACCATTACATTACACACACCATAAACACACACACACACACACACACACACACACATACATCCATCCTTCTGCCTTTACCAAACACACACACACAAACAAAATACACATACATTCACACACAAATACACACACACACACACACACACACACACACACACACACACGGGTTGTCAGGTTGAGAGCAGTGTGAGAGTTCCTGAAGGACGATGTCAGTCTTCATCACAGAGACATATAAAGTGGAAAAGACCAACGTTGCTTCTCCACTGAAAGAGCCGTTTAAGGTTTTGCGCGTGTGTGTGGAGTTTGTGTGCATGCGTGTGTGTGTGTTTGTGTGGGTGTGTGTGCGTGTGTGTGTGTTGTGTGTGATGGATGAGAACGCTACCTCGCCTTCGTCTGCTCTTCACCAAAGTTTAGTGCAGCTGATTTGTCACTGCTGTCAGAGGGCAGATGCTGGCGGTGGAGCAGCGAGCCGCACTTTATCACCGTCCCCAAAACAAGGTGAGGCTGTGTCAAGCTAATCACTCCGAATGCTCTCCACACACACACACACTCACACACACTCACACACACACACACACTCACTCACACACACACACACACACACACACTACATCTGCACGTATCAGCACACATCTGGAACATAATATCATCTGCTAAATCGGTCCCAGAAAACCCACTGCATCATTCACTGTAAACTAATCACCCACATTCAGACTGTCAGGAACACAGAGAAGAATCTCTATCTACACACACACGCACACACACACACACACACACACACACAAAATGCACACACATTCTCACATACACACACACACACACACAAATACACACACACATTCACACATACACACAAAATACACACACAAAATGTACACATATTCTCATATACACAAAATACACACACATTCTCTCTCTCACACACACACACACAAAATGCACACTCATTCTCACACACACACACACACACACACACACACACACACACACACACACACACAATACACACAGATTCACACATACACACACACATTCACACATACACACACACATAGACAAATAAAATACACACATACACACACACACAGACTGAAACATATTTAATATTTAAACATACAAAAACATAATGCCACAAACAAATACACACACACACACACACACACACACACAATTTTTTCTTAGCAATCCAACCTCACACACAAAAACACACAAACACATGCAAACTATACACACATACTGTACACATACATACATGCCCTCTCCAAATTCACACACATACAGCTAACTCTCAGCAAACCCATCACACACAAACACTCCATAAACACGCATACACACCAACACACAATGTCCTCACGTAAATCTCATCAAACACAAACACAGACACACACACACACACACCCACACGCACACAAACACACACACAGCTAATTCTCAGCAAACCCATCACACACAAACCCTCCCTATACAAGCATACACACACCAACACACAATGTCTACTCAGAAATCTCATCAAACACAAACTCACACAAACCCTCCCCAAACACACACACACACACACACACACAGTTCTTCTGAACGCTATAGACACAGATACAGTAAGATGTAGACAGAGTGATGTATTGCTGCTGTATATGTTGTTGTTGTTTATTTGATCAGTAAATATAGATGAGTTTAGTGCTGATGCATCAACACAACACCCCGCTCCAATCCCTGTGCCATGACACACACACACACACACACACACCACACACACACACACATGTCCACAGCTCAGATTTGTGGATGATGCAGTGAGAAGGAAAGCGCAGGAAGACATGGCGACTCGCGCCCTCGCAACCCCGACTTCCTGTTTCAGAAAGCAACGTTTCGGCACACAGGAAAGATTCGTGACTCGCCTTTCGTTTCAGGCTCGCTCATTCTGGCAGCCGCTCAGTGGAGGCTCAGAACAACTCCGGGACGTACCGTAACACGATATTTCACACACGCTCGAGAATGTTGACCTGCTCGATGAAAAGCCCCGTCATCGCACAATATCAGTCTGTCATGCCTACGATATTCTTTTGAAGTATGTCATCTCCGTCCTCAACGATCCCTAATATCTGCTATGCAAATATTATTTTATAAAGTAAACGCAGAGGAGGCGCGCATGAGACACTGAGATGCAATTCAGCTCGGAAAAACAAGAGAGAGAGAGAGAGAGAGAGAGAGAGAGAAGAGAGCAGGAGGAGAAGAGAGAAAGGAGAGCAAGAGAGAGATGGGAATATTGGGAAGTTGAGAGAGAGAGAGAGAGAGAGAGAGAGAGAGAGAAGCGACAATGTGAGATAAAGAAATGGAAAAAGACAGAGAAATCAAGAGAAGGAAACAAGTGAAAGAGTAAAAAGATAAAGAGAGAGAGAGTAAAAGATGAGAGAGAGCAATATATATATATATATATATATATATATAGAGAGAGAGAGAGAGAGAAAGAGAGAGAGAGAGAGAGAGACTGACGGACTCTGTCATGTTACAGTATATTCTGGATGGTATCAGGTGGACTCATTTAGTCAAATAAATTAATAACAGATAAATATATAAATAAATAAAATTAAAAAAGCACAACACCACATGGCCTCGATCCCCCATACTTGTAAGCCTTGATACGATTCTGATGTCATCACATTCAGCATTTTGAGCCAAATGAGAAAAATGTTGACATTTTTCCTTGACCAACAATATAATGGATCATTTGGGACATATACCCGTTTCTCCAGATGTACTTAAAACCAAGAATAAAACACGGAAGAGTAAAAGGCACAATTGTATTCATGTGTTTTAAGGATATGTTTTAAACAGTGACTGTAAAAGCATGAACAGAACAGAAAGAAACCTGATTCATATAAAATATCAGGGTTTATGCAAGAAATGCATTCACAGAGATATTACCATGTAAAAATGCTTTTTCTTGGTTAATGGTGGTTTGTACAGCAGCCCCCGTCCCCGTCCTAACTCATTTCTGCACATGCTTCTTCACCCCTGCACTCTAGGAGTAAGGATTCCTCCTTTGTAGAACAGATCTGACTGATGCTTTGGTAGAACATGCTCCTCTGCTGTTCGGTTTGACCTCCAGTGATGTAGGAGCTGGTTAGCAATGTGCAGAGACCGGAGCCCTATATGTTGTTGCGACTTGCTCGCTGAGTCGGGCTGAACACAGACACGGGAGATCACATGATGGGCTCACTAGCATCAAACAATGGATTCTGTGCTTAAACGTCGCAGAAGGCGAGTTCAGAGCCGAGGCGCGTGGTGGGGGGGTTGGGGGTTTGATGCCATGAAGGGCCTCCGTCTCATCTACCGGGACAAGCAAGCGCTCTGAACTCCCCCAGAGCAGCTCGGGGTGGATGAGAAGGAGGTGTGGCGTCCTTGACGAGACACAGATGTAGACCATTCCCGGGGGCGGGCAGATCCTCAACATCTTCAATTCGGCCCCTACTATAAAAGTGAGTGAAAAGGAAATCTTTGGCTACTCTCACTTCAGGTAGGGGGTGTATCTCAGTGGTCTAAGGCTCTAGGCTGCTGATTGGAAGATCTGGGGTTCGAGCCCTGGTCTCGCCAAGCTGCCACCCTTGGGTGCTTGAGCAAGACCCTTAACCCTCTGCTCCAGGGGCGCCGTATCATGGCAGACTCTGCCCTCTGAACCCAGCTACCAAACAACAAGCTGGGATATGCGAAGAAAGAATTTCAGTGTGCTGTAATATATATGTGACAGATAAAGGCTATTCCATTCTGCAGGATAGACGGCAGCCGCAGGAGCTTCGTACATGTGAGGCAACTGCAGGAGGAAAGATCCCTGACCCCTACGCGCCCCCTATGACCCCAATCTCCCAAGTTGTTAATGACCAGCGCTTACCCCTTGTAGGATATCTTCACAAGCAGCCACTCCCACTTGCTCAGTCTGGCCCTGATGTGTGTACAGGGCATTCCCAGGTCTTATTAAAACCCCTTTACTGCCCTGGTAGACACCCACATACTTAAAACCCACCTCTTTTCCACACTTGTAGGCTGTAGGTGGACTGTAGGATTCCAACCTCCCTAACTAAAACTGCTTCCCTCTGTCCTGGCATCCCATCATTACTGCCAGGTCATCTGCATACTCTGGCAGACAAAGTGAAGCATTAGCATGTAGAATATTAAAACCAGGAATATGACTTTTTAGGTTAATTACAAGAGCTTCAATAGGGCATTCCTGCTTCTGTACACTCAAAATGGGCAGCATAACCACCATTACCTTTCAGTACGCTCTCAAATTCAGTGTATAACACCGTGATTGTGGCTATGAAACCAGGGTTGAACCACAATCTTTTCAGCACCTCTCATAAGTATTCATGCTCAACCTGGTCAAAAACCTTTTCCTGGTGTGGAAAAATCAGACCAGCCTGGAAAGACCTCCAAAATGTCATGAATTAAGAGAAATATCAACCTGTCAGACACACAGTAAGTCTGGTGATAATGAATAATCTGCTCCATCACCTTTGACAGTCTTGAGGCTAATGCTTTTAACCACAGCTTGCAGTCAGGGCACAGTAGTGACACCGGGAGCCAGCTTTTCATGTGGGTAAGGTCTCCCTTTTTCGGCAGCAGGGTCAGGACGGCTCTCCTACATCTCGATGTGAGCTGACCACCCATCACACTGTCCTGTAGGACCTCTAGCATGTCCTGCCCTTTGTTGCCCAGAATGCCTTGAAAAACCCACAGGAAGATCAGTTATACCTGACGACCACCTGTTCTTCATGCCTCGGAGCTCCCTGGCTACTGACTCCCGTTTACCACTGCAGTGTAAGAAAAGGGAATATGCCTTGGATTGTGATTAAAAAGCAAGGTAACACTAACAATAACGATTTGTTGTGGTGGAAATTGAATCTGTTCGTGTGTGAGACGGCTTGAGCATTAACATGATGGAGCTTGAGGTTGATGGAGCTTGAGTCTGATGTAGATTGAGAGCGTTGGAGCTTGATAATGATATAGCATTAGATTGTTGCAGCTTGAGACTGTTAGCGCTTCAGAACGTTGCAGATTGTTCATTGAGACTGTTGGATTCTGAGACCTTTGGAGCTTTAAAATGTTGGAGATAGAGATAGAGACTGTTGGAGCTTGACACTGATGTAGATTGAGTCTGTTGGAGCTTCAGAGTGAAACATCATTAAGATCGTTGGACCTTGAGACTCCTGGAGCATAAGACAGATAAAGTCTGAGACAGATAACGCTTGAGGCTGCTGAGGATTGAGACTGTGGAAGATTGAGGCTTGCTGGAGCTTGAGACTAATGGATCTTGAGACTGTTGGAACTTGAGACTAATGGATCTTGAGACTGTTGGGGCTTGAGGCTGCTGGAGCTCCAGACTTTTGGAGCTTTAGAGTGAAATAATATTAGATTGTTGGACCTTGAGACTCCTGCAACATGAAACAGATAAAGCCTGAGACTGAGGACTGAGACTGTGGAGGATTGAGGCTCCTGAGGTTTGAGACTGATGAGACCAGTGGACACAGAAACTGGTGGAGCTTGAGTCTGTCGTAGCCTGAGACTGCTCCAGACTGAGAAAGTTGGAGCCTATGTGTTGCAGGTTGAGACTAATGTAGAGTGTGAGAAGTGTTTGAAGCTTAAGAATGCTGGATACGGAGACTGATGGAGCTTGACACTGTTCTACGTTTTGCTTTAAGCCTCGAGTCACCTGAAACTTTTTACAATATATTTCCCTTTTAAGGCGCACGGTGGTTTAGTGGTTACCACGTACGCTTCACACCTCCAGGATCCGGGTTCGATTCCCGTCTCGGCCATGTGTGTGTGGAGTTTGCATGTTCTCCCCGTGCTTTAGGTTTTTTTCTCCGGGTTCTCCGGTTTCCCCCCGGTCCAAAAACATGCACGGTAGGTTGATTGGCAACTTGGAAAATTGTCCCTAGTGATTGAATGTGTGTGTGTGTGTGTGTGTGCCCTGCGGTGGGTTGGCATTCCATCCAGGGTGTATTCTGCCTTAATGCCCATAGATGCCTGAGATAGGCACAGGCTCTCCGTGACCCGAGGGAAGATCGGATATAGCGGTAGAAGATGAATATCTCCCTTTCAATTAACACCTCAATTCTCACAGTGCTATAGGTTTCCTGGCAGTAGCATGACAGGGGATCCCGCCTTCCTCCCATCAACCCCCTTTCGCCCCGTCATGATGCCGGTTCGAAGCAACCCCGTGACTGAGGCGTTAGACAGGCCAGTGCTCTGTCAGTGTCTGCCCCGAGCCGGGGGTAAAACAGGAGGCTTGCGTCAGAATGGGCATCCACAGGAAAACCTGTGCCAAATATAACACCAGCAGCCAAAGGAAAAACAACATCCACTGTGCCTCATGGCTACCTTCTGGGCAGCAGATAGAGGAGTGGAGGGAGGCCTGAGATTGCAAAACAACACTCACAACAACCCACAAACAAACCGAGAACACATCGTCAACAACAAACCAACAAGCAAAAACACCACGTCAACACAAAAGAACACAACAAAGCAACATTGACACAAAACTGCACCTGTAAAAGCACAATAAAGCAAAACCAAACAACAGCATTGTCTATGTTAGTTAATTTATTGCGTTTTGGCGTTGTTAATTTTGGAGTGTTATGGTGGTTTTGATTTCAGTTGTTGTTTTGTGTTTTTAATTATGGTTGTGTGTGCAAATGTTGTGTTGTGCTTTTAATAGTGGTTGTGTGTTCAGTTGTTGTGTTGTGTCATTAGTGGTGGTTGTTGTGTTGTGTTTTTAGCTCACAGTTTCTGTGTTGTTTTAGTTGTTGTTGGGTTCTCAGTTTTTGCATTGTGCTTTTAGTTGCGGGTGTGTCTTCGGTTGTTGTGTTTTTAGTTGTGGTTGTGTGTTCAGTTGTTGTGCTGTGTAATTAGTTGTGGTTGGGTTGTTTTTAGTTGAGTTTGTGTTCACACTTTTGGTGTTTTTGGTTGGGTTGGTGTTATGATGAAGTTGTGTTTTTGTGTTGTTTGTTGTATTTATGGTAGTGGTGGTGTGATTGTTTATATTTTTGTTGCAATTGTGTATTTAATTGTTGTGTGTATTTTCAGTTCGTTTAGTGATTTGAGATCTCTGTCACTATGTTGTGTTATTGGAGTTTGTGTGGTGTGTCTGTGAATTTGTGTCTTTGGTTGTTGTGTGTTGTGATACAAATTTGTGGTTGTTTTCAGTTGTTCCGGTTTGTTAATGTATTGTGGTTGTATTTTCAGTTTTGTGTGTTTGTGTTGTCAGTT
>JACRUU010000024.1:5215812-5250812 GCA_030449085.1 Kryptopterus vitreolus
GAACACCACATTTTACCGCTCGAATTTTGTCTTAAAAAATTGAAGATTCAATTTATGACAATTTAATTCAATTTAATTCGCCTCAAACCTCCAGGATCTGGGTTCGATACACGTCTCGGCCGTGTGTGTGGAGTTTGCATGTTCTCCCCGTACCTCAGGGTTTTTTTTCTCCGGGTTCTTCTCCCCCCCGGACCAAAAACATGCACGGTAGGTGGATTGGCACCTTGGAAAATTGTTCCTATTGTATGAATGTGTGTGTGAATGTGTGTGTGTCCTGCGATGGGTTGGCATTCCATCCAGGGTGTATCCTGCCTTAATGCCCATAGACGCCTGAGATAGGCACAGACTCCCTGTGACCCGAGGGAAGATCATATAAAGCGGTAAAAGATGAATGAGTGAATGAATGATTTTATGACACAATTTAGGCCACGCCTCCAAACTCATGTCCCTATGCAAATGTCTGCTCTGCCTATAGTCAGCGCCGGCCCTAACTATGGAACATTCCAAGCAACATCCGGTGACTTACATCCATTTACTTCCGCTATTTTATACTCTCGCTGTCCGAGTCATATGCCGCGATTGCCTTTCTGATCTCCGCGGTATTATCATGAGTCGATGCTGAACCGAAGCTGTTTTCAATCCACAATATTTTGGACACATCATATTCCAGGCCATCCGACAGATAGGGAACAATCGGCAGTCCGGGAAAACCGTCAACCCAATCTGGTGAAGAATGGCTGTGCCCCTGCAATAGCCACGGAGGACATCTGAACAGCGCAAAGGGTGCCAAAACAAAACAGAAACAGACTGCAATTAATTAGCACCAATGTTTACGACGTGTTCAAGAAGAAAGAGTTTTTCACCGAGGGCTTGACTTTAATGAGCTCGCCAGGGTTCATTAAGGACACGTAAACAAATGCAAGGAAATGAAACATAATGCCGGAGACACCAGAAAACCACTTTCTATATACAAATGAAATTCCATTAGGAATTAACAAAGACAATGCCAAAAAGTTTTTACTTCCTTTGTGCATTTCATACGTCTACACTGTACAATATTGAATTGCATAACATCTTTTGTCCATTGTATCATATTGCATTGAATCGCATTGTAAAGGATTAACTGGTCCGAGCTGGAAGGACGACAGACAGACAACATATCACCAAGCAGAGCCATATTTATTTATTTCCAACATATATCCTGGTGCTTTCCTTCCCTCATACTCACGCCGGGACACACCCATAGTCCGGCCACGGTTGAAGACCACTCACTAATCGGCAGGCTTTCCTTCCGGGGTCCCTCCTGTCTTCTCACCCGCAGATCGGCAGGCTTTCCTTACGTCCTTCCTCGCCGTCCGCCCGAGTGCCCACACCGACCGGAACGTCCTCTTTCGGCTCCTGATGCCAACCATCTCGTTCCTCCTAGGTTGATGTCTCTCGCTTTTTTATTGTCCTCGCCGGACGAGAACAGAATGTACTGATGAGTAATTAGGTATAGGTGTTCCTCACCACTCGTCCGCCTGGCTCTGCCCTGCTAAGTCATTTACATTTACGGAAATTATGGCAGATGCCCTTATCCAGAGTGACTTACAACTTGTCAACTGAGGGTTAATGCAATCTCCCGGACCAGATGCCAAAGCCTCCCATCGAAATAAATAAGGAAGGGGGGGAAATCAGTGGTTTAAGGCATTGGGCTACTGATCGGAAGGTCAGGGGTGCGAGCCCATGTATCGCCAAACTGCCACATTTGGATCCTTTAGCAAGGTCCTTAACCCTCTGTGCTCCAGGGGGCGCTGTATCGTGGCTAACCATAGCTTGCGAAGAAACAATTTCACGGTGCTGTAATGCATATATGACAAATAGAAGGTTCTTCGAGCGACAAGCAGATGAGGTGCTTCAAGTCATGTGACATGAAATGTACTCCTGTAGTATAAAACCCGATAGACACCAAAGGGAATGCCCCCTCAATGAGATCCAAATAAATGTATACAAATAAACTAAATAAATAAACCAAATAGAATAAACTAAATTCTTCAACAGACATATTATACAGTTTGAAATCCCGGCTTTTATAAAAATGGCGGCATTTTAAACGGATCTACGTTACATGTTGTAGGGGAGGATTTTGTGCATTCTAGATTATAGAATACCTCAACAATTTTCCGGGCACATGGCAGATGCTCCGAGCTCGGCCTGGCTGAGGGAAATGTGGGACGTGGCAGCGAATGTTCATGAGGGAAATAACAGCGAGAGGAAGTGACATGTCGGGTTTGTGCGTGAAATGTGGTGACAAGTTGGAATACTAAGTTTTACTTTTTTGTTGTTGTTGTCGATCTTCCAAGTCCTTTGACGGCGTTAGCGTCAAGAAAACCAAAAAAGCAGCCTGGAAGTTGACGCCGTTCGGACGACAGTTGTTACGTAGGCGCTCAGGTGCGCTCCGTAGGATCCACAGCAACCATCAGAGCTCTTGGGAAATGAGATCGGCAGCACCTTGCCATTTGTGAGGGACATGGGTAGGGGCGGCAGCGGCCAACAATCCTGTGAAGCTCCAAGCTGCCACTCTGTCACTCGACGGCGACCGGGCTCCAAGTGACCAGTGAGGACCTGCTGCTCTCATTCCTCGCACATATGGGGACTTCCTGTTCCTACAGAGTACCTCCCAGATCAGGGCTGTGGGCTCCCTGCTAGCAGTTGCCCTTTTGTCCCGGTCCGAGGCTTCCCGAATCTAAATAGGAACCATAAACCACGGCGCTGACGTGACACCGCGTTCACGCACCAAGACCCACAAACAGGGAAATGTACAAACGGGTCTTTCACCTCACGTCTATCTACAGATGATCAGTTTTCCTCTCCTGGAGTGATTCAACTATATTTAACCCACAGTGTAAATAAAGCAGTGATGAGCACTGAGTAAACTGTAGGCTCTTTATCTATGAGTGTCTCCCGAGCCAACGCAGAGCCGCCCAGGACATTTCTTCACATTTTCGTTTTATAGAGTTCTATAATTCTGCGGAGTTCTGTGTAATTAATTCGCAAAATATTTTTAAGTAATCTCGCACAACACATAATTAATACATATATATATATATATATATATATATATATATATATATATATATATTTGGTAGTATAAATATATATATATATATATATATATAGCCCTATAGTTTTTTGTGTGTGTATAATAATATATATATATATATATATATATATATATATATATATATATATATATATATATATATATATATATATATATATATACAAATTTGTTAAGAGTTTATTATTGCAAATAAATCTAAAATATGCATTATAATCTAGCTTATATCTTATATATTACATAGCTTATAACATACATAACATATATCATATACTATCATCAATATTTTTTATCAATATTATCAATATACTATATCAATATTTACTAATTGTAAATTATCATATACAATAGCTACACATTTGTGTACAATAGCTACACATTCTCTCGTTGTCTGAATCTGTCCAAAACCTACTATTTTCTATATTTTTACTCAAATAACTTTTTTCTCCCTATAGTTTCAGTTGGAAATACAGTTGAGGACAACAAGAGAATATAATATTAAATATTTAATTAATATTATATGCTCTCATAGTCCTCAACTGTCTTTTCATCTTCCCTACACGGTCATGCTGTTTCAGTTCGATGTTCGCAATATTTTAGGCGCATCACGTTTCCTGGCCGTCAGATGGTAGACAGATGTGAGTTTAAAAAAGTGCAACACAACACAGAAAATACGAGACACTGGACACACAAACTTCTCAAAAGCCATAGACACAAAGTGAGGTGTGAGGCGAGTCTGCATCGAATCCGAACATCGGCATGAAATCCATTTAAAAAAGTGCCAATCGGATAAAAGTTGTCAGTTGCATCATTTTTAACATTTACTCTGAGCAACGACTGAGCAGCTATAGAGTTAAGGGCCTTTCTTAGGAACCCAGGAGCACCATCTTGGTGTGGCTGGGATTTGAACTCATGACCTTCAAATCCAAAGTGAAATAGGGAGGTGGTATAACCCATTGGTTAAGGTGTTGGACTCTGGACCGAAAAATCATGGGATCAAATACCACCACCACCAAGCTGCCACTAGTGAGCCCCTGAGCAAGGCCCTGGATAAGGGCTTCTGCCAAATGCCATAAATGTAAATACTTAGACAAATACCTAGCAAGATAGAGGATACACAACACAATTCATTCTCCAACACTTGTGCATCTAATTCCTCCACCTGTTCGACTCAATTTTGTTCCGTTTTCTTCGGTCACTTGTCAGAAAATTCGTCAGCTCAACACATTTCCTACCTCATTGTTTCAGACAAAACTCTTTGTCATTTTTTTTTGCAAGCATTGCAAGAACGCCAAAAAAAAAAGAAAAAAAATGCTGCGCCAACCATGTCCTTTTATAAAGCGATAATAAAGCCCAGAAAGGGCTAAGTGCAGGGATTACAGCCAGGGTTAATATAAGAGATCTGTTTATGCCTGTGTTTTCAGAAGTTTCTCACATTGTATGAATTCAATACAAAATCAAATACAGTGAGAAAGTACTTTTTACTCATAATGAATAACTAAAAAAAATTCGGCAACACAACACAGAGTAAAGTAGAATATATATATATATATATATATATATATATATATATATATATATATATATATATATATATATATATATATATATATATATATTCTACTTTACTCTGAGTTGTGTTGGCGAATGAACTTCAGTCCGTGGCCTTCCCAAATCATTTCAGCATTGACCTTTCCTCTGCCGCGTTTACCGCTTGTAATGTTAGGATGGTTCTGAAAAAAAAAAAAAAAAAACACCCAGCAATGTGCATCCAGTCACGCTTCCTAAATTTCCCTGAATGAAACATGCCTACTAGTTGCCACATTCACAACAGGTATAAGCTCCTTACTATATTACTACTACTATTATATGGAAAGCAACATAACCAGAACAAAATTCTTAAAGGAGCCACGTACTGTATTTAACTGCTAAAGAAAGAATGTAGAAATGAACAAGTAATTAAAATTGAAAAGATTACTTTTCAGCTGGAAAAAAAAATAATGAACAGTTTTATAAAAGGGAAAGATTTTGAGTGAAAATTATATATTTATGACATCTGTTGTGAAACAGGGAAAGTATTGTGAACTGTAAAATGAGTGAACTTATGGCGATTGAGCGATTAATCAAGATTAAATATTTTAATCTATTGACAGCCATATATATATATATATATATAATATACATAATATACATAATATACAGTATATACAGTATATATATATATATATATATATATATATATATATATATATATATATATATATATATATATATATATATATATATATATATATATATATATATATATATATATATATATATATATATATATATATATATATATATATATATATATATATATATATATATATATATATATATATATATATATATATAAAACACTACCATTGAAAGTTTGGACACACCTTTCCATTTAATGCTTTTTTATTTATATTCGTCACTATTTACGTTGTAGACTTGAGGCATCAAAACCAAATCATGAATGAACACATATGGAATGATGTAGTAAACAGTAAACAGGAGTGCTGCATATCACATGACCAGACCTCCACAGTCACCTGACCTAAACCCAATGGAGATATTTTTGGGGTGAGAAGGAGCACAGAGTGAAGGCTAAAAGGGCCAACAAGTGCTTCACGACTGCTTGAAAACCATTTCAGGTGACGACCTCGTGAAGCTCATTGAGAGAACGCCAAGAGCAGGAATTAAAGAAAAGGGGTGGCTATTCATTCATTCATCTTCTACCGCTTTATCCGATCTTCCCTCGGGTCACGGGGAGCCTGTGCCTATCTCAGGCGTCTATGGGCATTAAGGCAGGATACACCCTGGATGGAATGCCAACCCATCGCAGGGCACACACACCTCACACACACATTCACACACACACACACACACACACATTCATACACTAGGGACAATTTTACAAGGTGCCAATCAACCTACCGTGAGAACTCCACACACACATGGCCGAGATGGGAATCGAATCCGGACCCTGGAGGTGTGAGGCGAACGTGCTAACCACTAGGGGTGGCTATTTGGAAGAATCACATTTTTTTGGTTGGTTTACTACATAACCCCATATATGTATCTACAATTTACAAGGAAAACCATTAAATGAAAACTTTTGACTGGTATTGTATGTGTATGTGTGTGTGTGTGTGTGTGTGTGTGTGTGTGTGTGTGTGTGTGTGTGTGTGTGTGTGTGTGTGTGTGTATGTGTGTGTGTAAAATGTGACTTACAATTATTTTCAAAATCGATTCACATTTTTTATTCATAACAAAAAATAGAAAAAATAACATTTTTAAACTGAAGGTCATTTAAAATGATATGGCAAATTAAAAAGAGAGAATAAGGACATCTATAGCAGGCTGTGGTGAAAACATCTGCACTCACGCCTCATAAATACAAGCCGTTCTACAATTCTCTTCCTTTTTGATTTTCCTCCATGCAAAGATTCAAAAATTGGACACTGCAATTTATCTCTTTTGTACGGATCAAACGTTTGAAGCAGAAAGGGAAGGACGGGAAGGTGAGAAGAAAGCCCTAAACAATAACGTCGCCACTCGGGAAGGAAAAACGCAGCCTGCTGTGCGCTGGGATGAAAACAATCGCCAGTGATTTTCCCTGAAATATTGTTTACGCTTTTCTATACGTCAGCTCGCGGGTTGAGAGGTGTGTATGCCGTGTGTAATGCACGTTATGATTACAATCAAAACCAGTCCCTTATTAACGCGACATAATGTGACTTTGCGTCCACGAACCCGATGTAGGCTCAGCGTGTGGATATCTTATATGTGAGGCCACGTGAACGTCGGAATGATGTTGGGTTCAAAGTTAAAGCAGTAACATCTACCGTAGTCGTAGAGCCTTTGTAGCCAGGGATTTGGTTTCAGTCGGGGGTGAGGAAATGTGCTAAATAAAATCACAGCATGATGTACAATTACACTGATAAGTTTGACACGCTCGTGCACTTTGAGTGGGTGTCAGGTATTAGACGAAGTCGAGGTGGGATTCAGAATTTGCCATTTAATTATCTGCCGTCAATCAAGCCTGCCTTGTTAATTGCACTAATAACTGTAGGACGTAAATGAGCTTTATGACAGCGCTACTGATTATTCGGCGACTCCTGCGATGAAACATATCCTCAACGTGTAGCTAGCTGGCTAGTAGCTTTCAAAAAAAAGAACTGATTCATTTCTTAATCGATAACGTGTTAAAGAACATGAGGCGATCGGAGTGGCTAAAAAACATACGACGAGAATATTCGTACGAGAATATTCTCTCATGTACCTATGTTGAGTTTGGTTTCATTTAGATAAAGCTGGCCTGGCCAACCCGTGGCTCCCGAGCCTCATGCGGCTCTTTAACTAGTTTCATGCGGCTCTTTAGGAGCTTTCACATAACATGCGTCAATGGGAATGGGATGATGTTCATGTGTACCCATGTGTATGATGTGGCTCTTTGCAGTAACACAGAAAAAAAAGTGGCTCTTAGCCTCCTACTAGTTGGCCACCCCTGACATAAAGCATCCACACTGATCCATGCCCATGTTAGAGTATTGAAAACTAGAATAGAAGTTCATTCTTTCATCTTCTATAGAAGAACAGCCTTTATATGTTACATATACATTACAGCACAGTGACATTCTTTTATTCGCATACCCCAGCTTGTTGTTTTGGAGCACAGAGGGTTAAGGGTGTTGCTCAAGGATCCAAGGGCGGCATTTTACCATACCGGGGCTCGAACCCCGATCTTCCGATCAGCAGCCCAGCGTCTTAGACCACTGAGCTACAACCCTCTATCGCTTTATTCATCTTTCTGTCACTGGTCTCGGGGAATCTGTGCCTATCTCAGGTGTCCTCCTGCATCAAGGCATGACACACTATGTATGGAATGCCAAATTCACACACTAGGGACAATTTTTCCAAGGTGCCAATCAGAATAGGACAGCCTTTATTTGTCACATATACTTTACAGCACAGTGAAATTCTTTTCTTCTCACATCCCAGCTTGTTGTTTGGTATCTGGGGTCAGAGCGCATATGATGTCGGTCGTGATATGGCACCCCTGGAGCACAGAGGGTTAAGGGTCTTGCTCAAGGATTCAAGAGAGGCACCTTGGTCAAACCAGGGCTCGAATCCAGATCTTCCGTTCAGCAGCCCAGCACCTTAAACCACTGAGCTACACCCTCCCACATCACCCTAATGTGCATGTTTTTTTGGGAGGAAACTGGAGGAAAAAAAAACCCCGAGGCACGGGGAGAACATGCAAACTCCACACACACATGGCGGAAGTGGGAACAGTTGTGATTTAATATTTGAATTGATTGGCAGCCCTAATAAATAACAAATATCAACAAAAAGCTCCTACACCAAGGGACCTAAAAATGTAGTGTTATAGTGACCACTATAGTTCTTATAGACCACTTGCACTTGCTCGGTCATGTTGAATGGTATGAACATGAGCAGCAATTTGAAATGATGTAGTCTGTTGGCATTCAGTCGGAGTATGTGGTCATTGTAGTATAATGAATAGGATGGCAGAATGGGAATTGGATGGCATGTGACCAAATTGGGAAGTAAATACCAACAAAATGTACTAGTTGATTCCAATGACTTTTGTTGTGGATCATTATACAGGGGGAGGGCAGGGGGGGGGGGAGGGGGGTGCTCAAGTCTGCTCCTGGATAAGAGTACAGATTCACTACATGAATTATCAGCTATTTTGAATGAACCACCATCTTGGATATCGTTGGTCATGTAATATGGTCTTGGTACAGGGCAAGGCAAATGAGGTTGGCCTGATTTGGACTAAATATCTGCACTTTAATAAAACCCGTTCCTTTATCTTTGCTAAGAAAGAACGGTTCTTTTATAGCACAGTGTAGATCTTTCTTCACATATTCCAGAAATTTTAGAAGCTGGGGTCAGGGCCCATGGAACAGTGGGAACTAAGGGATTTGCTCTGAGGCCTCCCAAGGGTGGAAGCTTGGCAATTGTGAGATTTGAACCCTTGACTTTCTAATCAGTAGCCCCCGAGCTGCTGAGCGACAGTATCACCTCCCACCTTACTGTGGCCGGAGTCTATCTTTCCTAAAGAACGCTGGGAATGATGTAAGAAACCTTTGTGGACAGAATGCAGTCCCATTACAAATCCCCGCATTGGCAAATCGGTCCTCCAGATTCCCCTACATCAACCATCCATTTAACCCCTGTATCTTAAACTTCAGACCTCAGTTGGAACATTATCACATTTGCGTTTAGACCTCGCCCGTTCTTGGCCTTGAATGCACAAAGTTTGACAGGAAAATCTCTAGAAAACAAAGCCTAATCATTGCTGAAATGCTTGATTGAAGCCAACACGTCCAGGGTAGCAGTGGATCCGGAGCCTATTACAAGAACTGCGCGTAGGGAATACTTTGTTGATAGGATGCCAGTCTATCGCAGGGCTGAGTTCCAACACCGTGGGCAAATCCAGTCGATGGAAATCACGGCTGCACTCCGTTAGACATGGATTTAAACCGATAATCAAATGTGTAAAAGTGCTTGCTGCTCTCAGAATTTTCAGTACACACACACACAAAAAAGAAAAAACACAAAAAAAAAGCCGGCCCGTGTAGGAACATCATTCCCTTTAGTGCCTATCCCTATCCCCCTGCAGGCTGTCACAGGGATTGGTTAATAACTGCACAGGTTTGTGCCTCTGGCTCGTCTACATTGTGTGAACCAACTCCACTTCTGTTTCTGAGTCGTCTAGTTTCAGGCTATATTTCTGGATATTAACCTCTGCCAATTACAATCAGTTACACGCTCGTCCCCACCCTCGGTATCCACCGTGCTTAAAGGGGGGGGGGATGGGGGGGGGTTGTACCTCCAGTGCTATTTCCTTGCTTTGGATTCCTCTAATTAAGCTCACAACAGAACAGACAAGCCCCTGTCTCACTATACCATTGTGCTAAGGGCTATCTGTAAAACTAGTGGTGCAGCAGCTCGTCTTGGCATGTTCCATCGCTGCTAGCCAAGAGATTGAATGTCCTCACACATAGTCAATTACTTCCAACTTGCCAGTGGCAAACGTCCTGTAGAACTGAATCGGAGCCATGGTTATTTGCACACGTAATTAGAATTTCTGCACATTTACTCTATCTTAGAAGCAATAAATGTATCAGGAAGATGGCACAATTCATTAGTAGCTCACTTCTTTTTTTTTTGTCAGAACCCCCCCCCCCCCCCCCCCCCCCCCCCCCCCCCCAAAAAAACCGTAGCATGGAAAAAAATGAAACCCATAAAAATCTGTACAGCAAAACTCGTGCCTTTTATGTAAAGAATGATCATCATCGGTTCTTCACAATTCATTAAAAAACTATTGCAAAGACATAGGAAATGAATTCTTTACCCGCGTTCATTTATACCCCCGTCCCCCCCCTCAAAAAAAAAAAAAAAAAAAAGCTAGCTGGAAAGAAAAAAATGTCACATTGTGCTTTGCTGAATAATCATCCATTACAGGCAGAATTTCGATTTCATCAAGAAGACTGTGAAATTCATTATCACCCCAAGACGGAGGAGGAAAAACAACCCTGATGAAATACTATCTATTCTTCAGAAGGACCATCAGGGTGTCTTATGTCATCTTTTAATATTATTTCATTTCCAGTTTCGTTTCTTTTTGTTTGAGGCATTCAGATAAAAAAAAAAACAAGAGTAGGTCAATCAGATAATCGCTACATATGACTGATGAAATTAGTTCCACTTTCTTTTTATTAAACGCTATATTAAAAACGAAAACTGTGGAAAACATACGCATTGACCTCCAGGGATGCGTCAGTGATCATTGCAGAAATGTCACGTGTATCAGTCCAGTATAAACTGCCAGCATCCTTCCTTTTAACAAACCAAAAATGATGCCTTTACATTCAGAAGATATTCATTACCTGGTTTATTTATTTATTATTTCTTTTCCCTGTTGAAATGTAATGTTTCTAGCATTTTCATCCCAACACCCAGTCTCCCTGGCACTCCCCATCCTGCCCTATCACACTCTCCCTCCACCCCCGCGGTCGCCTTTCCCAAGAGTGATTAATCTCCTAACACTAATTAGATACTTGCTAATTAGCATCTGACATATAACAGGAGGAAGAAAAACATTTGCACAGAGACATGGATGACTGCAGATGCGGCAACGCTAAATGTGTACATTCAGAAATGTTGTCATAACAGGAAGTCAGAGGCCATTAAACCAAATATGAATGTGGAAGTTGAACTAGCTTTAAACAAAGAGATATGGCTGGTATCTGTATAAAAACAAAATCTAGTGCATAACCTGGTGCATCTTCATCTTCTCACCATAACCAGACTCAAGTCAACACAAATTCCAAATCAGTACAACTTAACCAGCCCAACACAATGCAAATAAACCTATACCAACACAACTCAAATAAACCCAAACTAAACCACATACAATAAACTTAAACCAACACAAATCAAATAAACCCAAACTAAACCAAATATAATACACTTAAACCAACACAACTTCAATAAACATATACCAACACAACTCAAATAAACTCAAACCAACACAACTCAAATAAACCCAAACTAAACCACATACAATAAACTTAAACCAACACAACTCAAATAAACCCAAACTAAACCACATACAATAAACTTAAACCAACACAACTCAAATAAACCCAAACTAAACCACATACAATAAACTTAAACCAACACAACTCAAATAAACCCAAACTAAACCACATACAATAAACTTAAAGAACACAAATCAAATAAACCCAAACTAAACCAAATATAATACACTTAAACCAACAAAACTTAAACAACACAACTAAACCCAAACTAAACCAAACACAATAAACTTATACCAACACAACTCAAATAAACTCAAACCAACCCAACTCAAATAAATCCAAACTAACTCAACAACAATAAGCTTAAACCAACACAACTCAAATAAACCCAAACTAAACCACATACAATAAACTTAAACCAACACAACTCAAATAAACCCAAACTAAACCAAATATAATAAACTATAACTAAAACTAATATAATGAACCCAACACAACTTCAATAAACTTATACCAACACAACTCAAATAAACTCAAACCAACCCAACTCAAATAAATCCAAACTAACTCAACAACAATAAGCTTAAACCAGAACAACTCAAATAAACTTAAACTACCCCAAAGCAACTAAACCCAAACTAAACCAAATACAATAAACTTAAACCAACACAACTCAAATAAACCCAAACTAAACCAAACACAATAAACTAAACCAAAACAACTTCAATAAACTTATAACCAACACAACTCAAATAAACCCAAACTAAACCAAACAAACAATAAACTTAAACCAACACAACTCAAATAAACCCAAACTAAACCAAATACAATAAACTTAAACCAACACAACTCAAATAAACCCAAACTAAACCAAATACAATAAACTTAAACCAACACAACTCAAATAAACCCAAACTAAACCAAATACAATAAACTTAAACCAAAACAAATCAAATAAACCCAAACTAAACCAAATACAATAAACTTAAACCAACACAACTCAAATAAACCCAAACTAAACTCAATAAACCTCAACTAAACCAAAACAACTATACCAACACATACCAACACAACTAAACCCCAAACTACCCCAAAGCAATTAAACCCAAACTACCCCAAAGCAATTAAACCCAAACTAAACCAAATACAATAAAATTAAACCCAACGCAACTCAAATAAACTCAAACTAACCCAAAGCAAACCAACCCAACTCAATGAAACTCGAAGTACTCCAAGTCAAATACACTCAACTCAAAAATAAATAAACCAACTGAACTTAAATAAACAAACCGACTCAACTCAAATAAACCAAACAGCATAACTTAAATAAACAAACTAAATCAACTCAATTAAAAAGAACTCAAATAAACACAACACTATAAAAATAAACTTAAACCAACAAACCTTAAACAAACCAAAGCCATCCACGGTTTGTTTAACTAAGAGATCGGACACGATCCAGCACAACTCAACTAAAATAAACCCAAATCAATTCAATCCAAGGCAAAGTAACCTAATACAAATAAACTACAACTTGCCTAATATCACGCTGCAGATAATCAACTAAACACAGCTGAAAAAAAACAAACATTCATTCAAATAATATTCAATTTATATCATATATAATATCAATTTCACTCGTACCGAACTTTCAGTAAAAACTCAACACAAACCAAATAAAATCAACTCGAAAAATCTCAAATAAATATGCGAAATATGCGAGTCATTTTTGAGTTATACATTAAGAGCACGCATGGTGATATCCCTCGAATATGTCAGACAGAATCATCCCTCAGGTGATGGTTCACTTGTTCTTCATCTCCAGGGTTTGAGTTGTACAGCTCCCCTTCGTAGCTGGTGCATGAGCCATTAGTTCCTCGCAGCTGATTGAAAACACATTAAACCAACTCGTCTTCAATCTTCTTAAGTTCTCCCATGTCACTCCACTGGTGATTTACTTCCACTGGTATCTAGCAGCTGGCCATATTACATTAAAAACACACAATTCTTCCCTGCGAAAGGCAAAAAGAGGAACCCATCCACTCCGAGCCAGGAAAAACGTTCACACTAATCCGAGAGTCAAAACAGAGGACAAACACCAGACCATAAGAATCCTATATACCAGGGATATTCATTCCTTCATTCATTCATCTTCTACCGCTTTATCTGATCTTCCCTCGAGTCACGGGGAGCCTGTGCCTATCTCAGGTGTCTATGGGAATTAAGGCAGGATACACCCTGGATGGAATGCCAACCCATCACAGGACACACACACTCATTCACACACACATTCATACACTAGGGACAATTTCCCAAGGTGCCAATCAACCTACCGTGCATGTTTTTGGACCGGGGAGGAGGAAAGGAGGAAACCGGAGAAAAGGAAGAAACCGGAGAACCCGGAGAAAAAGGAAACGGAACCGGAGAACCGGAGAAAAAACCCCCTGAGGCACGGGGAGAACATGCAAACTCCACACACACATGGCCGAGACGGAAATCGAACCCGGACCGTGGCGGTGTGAGGCGAACGTGCTAACCACTAAGCCACGGTGCCCCCTCAGATAAGTCTATTATACATTGTTTTCCTTTGGCGCCATTTGTGTATCGGAATCTTCTGTCGCGGCTAGCACCTTAGCTTAGCTCGGTGTCTTGAGGATGCAGCTTGGTTAACATTCACACTTAATCTTAGAACGGGGAAAAAGAAGTAACAGTGTGATTGCAGTGACTTTGACCGTGGCACGATTATTTGGTGCCAGACAGGCTGGTTTGAGTTTCTCAGCAGATGCTGATTCGCTGGGATTTTCACACACAACAGTTGACACAGGAAGTGTTAAAAATAAATAAATAAATAAATCTCATTACAAAATGGAGTAAGCCAAAGAGGATCTGTGGGCAAATGCCTTATTGAAAGGCATTCGAGCTGCCAGGAAGTATACGATAATTTAAATAACCACTCTTTACTGTACAGTACATCCGTGGTGAGAAGAAAAGAATAACAGAGAGAACAATAAAATATATGCATGCCTTTTCATGCGCTTTTTGAGTCCTATATCACAAAACACACACACAATTATATTATTAGCAACCAAACGATAAATGTTTTTCAAGCCAAGTATTGCTAAATCTGCAATTGTTATATATTTATCTTTTTTTTTTCTCTCTCTTCTTCCTGTGTCTCTCTGCTGGAGTTGACCTGCCCTACATTTTACTGCTAGTTATACATCTCTGTACAACAATGTATGTAACAAATAAAAAAACCTGAACTTGAACCAGAGCTGAAAAATAAATAAAAAAATCTGCTTTACGTCTGTAGTACGAAAGAGATTAATGAGCATTAAAGCTACACTGATATTGGAATATTAAGACCTGTTTAAAACGATTTAAGACCTACAACATCGAATTTAAGACCTTTTAATAGAGATGCATTCATTCATTCATTCATCTTCTATCGCTTTATCCAATCTTCCCTCTGGTCACGGGGAGTCTGTGCCTATCTCAGGCGTCTATGGGCATTAAGGCAGGATACACCCTGGATGGAATGCCAACCCATCGCAGGACACACACACACACACACACACACACACATTCATACTCTAGGGACAATTTTCCAAGGTGCCAATCAACCTACCATGCATGTTTTTGGACCGGGAGGAAACCGGAGAACCCGGAAAAAAAAACCCTGAGGCACGGGGAGAACATGCAAACTCCACACACACACACGGCCGAGACAAGAATCGAACCCAGACCCTGGAGGTGTGAGGCAAACGTGCGAACCACTAAACCACCATGCCCTTCAATAGGGATGCAAACAATGACAGTGTATTTGACCGAAAACTGAAAAGAATACCTTTTTAAGTATTTAAAGATATTTTTGTATAAGTGATTGTATTAATATTACACTTTTCAGTTTTTGCATAAATAAAATAATCATTTTTTTTATGAAAATACCACAACAAATAGATTTTTTAGATCAATCCAAGCATTAAACCAAATATTTGAGAAAAAAAACCTAATATATTTACATCCCAGTAGTGTCCTTGTAATTTCTATCATTTGCAAATCTTTTCAAATCTGTCATCTGATGGTGTTGGTGTGCAAGTGTAGTTACATTCAGGCGGATGTACTCTGCGTACTCAATTGGATGTTTTCAGGTGTTGAATCAAAATAGGAGTGGATAAGTGTTGTAAACAAATATAGACTGCATATTGCACGTAATAACATATCCCAATATATATATATATATATATATATATATATATAATATATATATATATATATATATATATATATATATATATATATATACCAGGGTAGCTCAGTGGTGAAGATACAGGCCTCTGTACCAGAAGATCACAGGTTCAAATACTCTTGCCACTGGTGGGCCCTTGAGCAGGGGCCCTTCACCATCAATTTCTCCAGTGTATCATTTAGAAATAAAATGTAAAAAAAAAATGTTAATAAAATTAAGATATTTTTTTTACATTTTATTTATATTTCCATTTATTTATATAAAATGCAGGGCACGGTGGCTTAGCAGTTAGCACGTTCGCCTCACACCGCCAGGGTCCGGGTTCGAATTCCCGTCTCGGCCATGTGTGTGTGGAGTTTGCATGTTCTCCCCGTGTTTGCAGGGGTGTTTTTCTCCGGGTTCTCCGGTTTTCCGGTTTCCTCCCGGTCGAAAAACATGCACGGTAGGTTGATTGGGAACTTGGAAAAATTGTCTCTAGTGTATGAATATGTGTGTGAGTGTGTGTGTGTGTGTGTCCTGTCCTGCGATGGGTTGGCATTCCATCCAGGGTGTATCCTGCCTTAATGCCCATAGACGCCTGAGATAGGCACAGACTCCCCGTGACCCGAAGGGAAGATCGGATTTTAAAGCGGTAGAAGATGAATGAATGAATATATAAAATGCACCGTTTCCATTTCTTTTTTTCTTTTATGTTTACATGCGGGACGGTCGTAAGAAGCATTTCACTACATACTATGTATGCATGTATGTGTATGTGACAAATAAAATTTAAATTTGAAGAAATGGAACGATTGCTATTTCCTAGGTAGTGCCAGGAAGAAGCAAGACTGGAATATCTGAGCGATAAATAAACAAGGTGGGGTGGGGTGTAAAATTTATATATATATATATATATATATATATATATATATATATATATATATATATATTTTTTTTTTTTTTTTTATTATTTTTTTTTAATTTATTTTCGCTCTCTTTAAAACCCAACCCCGTGGAAAACCATGTTTGACACGTGGGGAAGTGCAAAAAAAAAACGCTCCTTGAAAGCGATGCTACAGAAGTCGGAGCTCGATTGCAAAATCTTTTTGGAAAAAAAAAAAAAAAAGAAGGAAAAAAAAAGCATTTCCACACGGCAATTACTCGTTTTGTCCTTTTGCCGTGACGTCTGTGTAAAGGATCGCTCGTCACCTCCGGTAAAGGAAGGGCCAGGACACTCATGAAAGAGGATCAAACAGTGACATTTACTCTCAATCTCTGCACCCCCCCCCCCCCCCCCCCCCCAACTCCCCTCCCCTCCCCCCCTGCCTATACAACGCTTTCAATTTAAGATGTGAGGAGACTCGCACGACCAAATGTCATCTGTAAGCCCCGACTGGGACAAGCTAACCGGTGGTGGCGGTGAAGGGGTACAGCCATGGTAGACACGTACCGCCGGTTTGACTTTGAGAGCCCCTCGATATGCCACTGATGATTTGCAGGCGTGCTGAAATGTGCCGCTGAACCTCGCTCGCTAATTAAGCAGCACCTTCGCAATGGCATGAGCGCCTGCGGAGAGGCGGTGGGGGGGGGGGTCTTGCCATGTACGGATCGGTCCAGCGTTATTTAGAAACGTGTGAGGGTCTGCGGATATTTCGGATGTCTACCTTCACAATATGAAACGGCACGGAAAACTGGACGGGCAGATTTTCGGGAATTTTTGATTGATGGAAATTAAATGCAATTTGCCATCGATCAGTGAAACTCGTGGACTCGTACACCAGTAAGGGAAATTCACCCTTTCTGATCATTTTCCTGCAGTTCTCCTCTTGATTCTTTTCCCCAAACATGTAAGAGATATTAATAATAATATACATATTGATATTACATGCATTTCAAATGAAGCCTTTATTTGTCACATATATATAACGGCGCATTGGAATTCGGATATCCCAGCTCGTTTGTGAATTGGGGTGAGAGCGGAGGGTCAACAATGATACGGCGCCCCCTGGGTTACTACGGGCCTTGCTCAACCAAGAGTGGCGCTTGGTGATGCCGGGCCTCGGACCACCGACCTTACTTTTACATTTACATTTACATTTCCCCCCCACCCCCCCCCCCTCTCTCCCCCCCCCCTCCCTCCCCCTCCCCCTCCCCCCGCCCCCCCCCCCTCCCCCCCACCCCCCCCCCCCCCCAGAGCCCCCCCCCCCCCCCATTGCATTGGAGCCCCCCCTTAGACCCCCCCCCCCCGCCCCCCCCCCCCCCCCCCCCCCCACCCCCCCCCCCCCCCCCCCCCCCACCCCCCCCCCCCCCCCCCCCCCCCCCCCCGGCCCCCCCTACCCCCCCCCCCCCCCCTCCACCCACCCCCCCCCCCTGCCCCCCCCCCTCCCCCCCTTGCCCCTCCCCCCCCCCCCCCCTCCCCCCTCGCCCCCCCCCCCCCCCACACACACCTCCCCCCCCCCCCACCCCCCCCCCCCCCCCCCTGCGACCCTCCCCCTCCTTCCCCTCCCCCCCCCCCCCCCCCTCCCCCCCCTCCCCATTCCTCTCCCTCCCCCAAAACTCCTCCACCCCCCTCCCCCCCCTTTCCCCCCCCCCCCCCCCCCCCCCCCCAGCCCCCCCCCTGCCCCCCCCCCAACCCCCCCCCGTGTCCCTCCTTCCTCCTCCCTCCCCACCCCCCCCACCCCCCCCTTCCCCCCCCCCCCCCCCCCCCCCCCCCCTAACCCCCGCCTTCCCCCCCCCCCCCCGGCCCCCCCCCCCCCCCCCCCCCCCCCCCCCCCCCTTGCCTCCCCCCCCCCCCCCCCCCCCCACCCCCCCCCCCCCACCCCCCCCCCGCCCCCCCCGCCCCTCCCCCCCCTCCTCCCCATCCCCCAACCCCCCCCCCCCACCCCCCCCCCCCCTCCCCCCCCCCCCTCCCCCCCTTCCTCTCCCCCCCCCCCCCCCCTCCTGGGGGGCCCAAGCTAGCATGCCCCCCCCCTCACAATTGCAGCTTGGGGATGTGTGGTGATTCCCCCCCCCCCCCCCCCCCCCCCCCTGGCCTCGATCCCCCCCCGATTGAACCCTTCCACCCCCCCTGATCCACCCGCGTCCAGTCCACCCCCCCGTCCCCCCCTTCGGAGTCTACCTTCTCAATATGAAAACACAACCCACTTGACTCCCTGAATTTTTCCCCCCCCCTCCCCCCCCCCCCCTGGAAATTACCCCCCCCCCCTCACCCCTCCCAACCTTACCCGTTGACCTACCACTCCCTACCCCCAAGGGCACCTTCCCCACCCCCCCCCGTAGTTCCCTTCCTTCCGCAGTTTTCCCCACTCTCAAGAGATTAACCACATACACGTACCATATTGATATTACATGCATTTCAAATGAAGCCTTTATTTGTCACATATATATAAACGGCGCATTGGAATCTTCGGATATCCCAGCTCGTTTGTGAATCCTGCCACCCTGAGAGCGGAGGGTCAACAATGATACGGCGCCCCCTGGGTTACTACGGGCCCCTTGCTCAACCAAGAGTGGCGCTTGGTGATGCCGGGCCTTCGGACCACCGACCTTACTTTTACATTTACATTTAGAGCATTGGGAAGACGCCCCTATCCAGAGCGAATTAAAACTGAGCAAATAAGGGCCTTGCTAAAGGGCCCACTAGTGGCAGCTTGGTAGTGGTGGGTTTTGAACCCGTGATCTTCCAGTCCAGCGTCCAACACCTTAACTACCACATCCCTACTTGGTAGGGCCTTAACCACTGAGCTATACCCCTCCCCCTATACGCAGAGGTGGGAAGAGTAATAAAATGTTGTACTCAAGTAAAAGTACTGTTACTTCTGTATACTCAGAATAAAAGTTACTCGACCAAGAGCCACATTTTTTAACGTGTTACCGTGTCGTGTCATGAAATGTCGTATCTCGAATAGCGCCCATCGATCAATCATTGAGGTGGTTTCTAAGGCGCGATATTTATTTATTTATTTTTACTCAGTAACGAATATGATTTAAAAGGTAGCGAAGTACAATATAAAAACAAAAAACATACTTAAGTAAAAGTAAACTACTTTAGTACGCAAAAAAACTACTCAATTGCAGTAACGCGAGTAAATGTAATCAGTTACTTTCCGCCTCTGTGTATTCTATATTCTATATGGATTCAAAAATGAATAGTCTTTTAAACCATGAGGTCATCTGATCATTAATAACTCAATTAAATATAATAATATAATATAAATTATAAATTATATTATATATGTATTTATATATTTATATTATATATATATATAATATAATATTATATAATATATAAACTATCTACTGCTATAAAGAGTAGCGTTCGGTCCGTTTTATTTGCAATAATAAATGAAAATAACAAGCAATCCACTCTGACACGGCCGATCCCGATACGGCTTAGCTTCTCGGAGTTATTGAAACAATAACCCATGCAGACATTGCCTGAAATCTCCATTTACATATCGGGCTTGCTTGGGTGTATCCTTGCCTACAGTATTATGAAATCCCGTAACTCGGAAAGTATAATAACGTACGGCTCATGGATCAGTGCTCGGCTCTTCACGCGACGTTTCTGCCGCAAAGACGATATACAATTGCGTCTAAAGATTATTGGCCATAAGACGCTCCTCGGCCTGCTTCCAGCTGGTAATATAGTAGATATGAATATTGTTTATGAGCAGGCAAAAAGACTGAAAAAAGTAATATAGTATTTTATATATATATTTTTATACCAAAAGAGCAGATTAGATCCAGTCATATCATGTAATCAAGTCCATAAAATAGCACGTTCGCCCCAGGTTTCCAAAAATCATATATCCGCGCATGCTGTTTTTCGCAATATGCTAGCGTACAGGACCACGGCATGCACTACATAACTGTACGTGCTGCTTTAAAACATTATTCGCGGGTTAAAGAATACACCGATTTTTTTTTCATATCGGGAGACATGCGATGATCTAACGAACAACGCAGGATCCAAACCCGCATGGGCGCCTTGGATGGCGAGCCGCGTGACATCAGACACGTCCCCCGTGAGATTCACACCAGGACGGCTGCCAGAATTGGGATCGGTTTTGGAAGCGAGGTTGTGGGTGGAAAAGTCGGTTAAGGCGCAAAGACCGTGAAAAAAAAGAAAGAAAAAAAACGTGTGATTTACTGAACTTTTGGGGCTACATTTAGCTTTGGAGTGGCTTTTATGATAGGAAAGTGTTGACCTTGGAGATCCTGGCTGGTGGGAGAGAATTTCTTATGATTTCATTTTATTACTTTCAAGCACAAAGAATTTTTTTTCTCCATTATACTTCGATATCCCTTTGATTCTTGATTTACTTTGTATGCTTTAATCAGTTTGTTCATTCATTCATTCATTCATTCATCCATCTTTTACCGCTTTATCCGATCTTCCCTCGGGTCACGGGGAGTCTGTGCCTATCTCAGGCGTCTATGGGCATTAAGGCAGGATACACCCTGGATGGAATGCCAACCCATCGCAGGGCACAATCACATTCACACACTAGGGACAATTTTCCAATGTGCTAATCAACCTACCGTGCATGTTTTTGGACCGGGAAGAAACCGGAGAACCCAGAGAAAAAACCCCTGAGGCACGGGGAGAATATGCAAACTCCACACACACATGGCCAAGACGGGAATCGAACCCGGACCCTGGCGGTGTGAGGCGAACCTGCTAACGAATAAGCCACCGTGCCCTTTAGGATTATTTCATGTTTGCTTGTTTTAATCTTATTCCAGATGTAGTGCCTGTTATACTGTTATAATAACCTCCACCTTTATGAGAAGATGTTCTACCTGATGTGTGTGTGTGCATGTGGAGATTTGTGCTCGTTCGAAGTCGGATACCGTAAAGGACTCAAGACCCTTCCACTTAAACCCGTGTACAGGACCAGCAGACTCTGATGAATTTCAGACAAATGATGATTTCTACATTCTCAACTCAGTCAATTTAACTCCACTCATAAAGACAGCATATATTAACATATCTCCATACTGTAAACATAGTTTTTTTTTTCCCATGATGCCTCTGGCTGCTGTGGCATACTGCTGCATATTTACGGTTACGCAACATTACTGCCACACTTGTACCATATATAGTATTACTGCGCACACACACACACACACACATTATATATATATATATATATATATATATATATATATATATATATATATATATATATATATATATATATATATATATGTCATTGTTACTTTAAAATATTTACAAGAATATTTTGTCTTCATGCTCTATGTTTGAGATTGTTTTCACGTATAATAATAATAAACGTACATTTGCATAATATTGGTATCAAAGTATTAAAATAGTAAAAGCATTCATTTATGGTACGTTTTTATAAATGTATAAATATACGGTTAAGCTGCGATTAATTACCTTGTTAGTTAACTGGTGACAATCTGGAATTTAATCCATTTAATCCAATTTAATGGAATTTAATTTAATTAAATATATTAATCGATTGACAGCCAAGGTTTGGGACTTGTAGTTCGAGTGAAGGCATGCGATAATACTAGCACATCCAAAGTCGTCCTATAGTATAGGTTGATTTTTCCCCCAAGCGGAAAGTTATACCCCAAACTGTCCAGGAAGGGAAAAAAACTGATGCAGATGGAAGGCGCTTCCAAGAAAGATGGGAAAGCGAATACATGGAAAGGAGGAGGGAAAAAAAAACGCTATGTCTTTTGTGTTATGAGGCAACGTCGCTCATCAAACTCTATATACTGTCTCATAGGCCCTTTGAGGGTTTGACATGCCTGTCCAATAGGGTTTGGGGAAGAAGCACTGGTGGCTAGAAAAGTCAGCTGTCCCAATACTTCTGACAGATGCCAGTGATGTTTATAGCTTGCTGAATTGAAAATATCCGTAGTGTATTGAATTTAAATACTGGGTCCTGTTACGCCACTTGAACGTGTGTGTGTTTGAATATGTACCTCCCCGGGCTCCAATGCCACAATATATTTTGGGAGAAAGTGTTATTTATTTATTTATTTATTTATTTTTATCTTTTTTTCCTCTTCAGTCTTGGAAACACATTGCTGCAAACATCAGTGATAAACCGCAGAGGTACCCTTGCAGAAAATCAATAATTCATAGGTAACGATCGGATTTCCTCTCTGCCCGTCCTCAAGGTGAGGCGAGGCAGCGCAGGCCGAGCGTCTGAGCCGTGCCAGCGTTCTGACAGCTAGACTTGTCAGGGGAAAAAAAAAATACGTCCGGCATCACGTAACGACGCTGGTGCGTACGCGTCTGGGTCCGAGTTTGCGGCAGGTTGATCGACAGGCTCTCTCACTGCCACTGACACTAAGAGCTTCAGAGGCTCTTCCTGGCGTCTTCAACCGCACGCCACGCGTCAAACCCGTAGCGCGGCCAGGCGATCCGTGATGATCAACGCGCTTCGAAAACACGCTTCACACCACTTCCGATTCCATTCTGATGTGAAATTAGCATAGTTTAGATGACACAAGGTGACATAATGCAGACACGCAAACAGAAGGAGCGATGAAATAGGAATATCTCACGTGGACCGAAAGCCTTGTTTTGCGCGTCTCTTCACTTCTGTCTACGGAAAAACAAAATTAATAACCCGACGGTGTCAAATGTCGAGCCTCCACTTTTTCTTATTTGTCCGAAAACTTCTTTTGCTGTGAGAAAAATAAAGTCCAAAGAAGAAGAAGAAGGAAAAAAAAAACCAAAATAATTTCACACCTGAAGAAAAACGAAAGGGAAAAATCTGTTCAGTGTGAAAAGAATCCGAGTGCCAATTAGCTAATGTGCTAAGAGAGTAGCCTGCTAGCCAGCTACTGTCCAGTGATGATTAAACGTGGAAGAAAAAAAGGCATGTTCTAGGTTAAACATGATGTTAGAGATAAGACAGCTGAAAGTAATCGTTGCTGTACGATAGCTAGGCTAACCTATAATTTCACACGTGAAGTAAAATGAAAGAGAAAGAGAATCTGTTCAGTGTGAAATGAATGTGAGAGCCAGTTAGCTAATGTGCTAAAAACGTAACCTGTTAGCCAGCTATACGGACGATTAAACTTGAACAAAAGTGCATCTTCCAGGTTATATAAGATGTTTGATATTAGATAACTCAATTTGAATGTTCCTATAAGTTAATTGACTCCTTATACAGTGCTTTGTTTGCTAACTGAATGAGTTGGGCTACTCCGTCTGTCCTTGCTCGCTAAGTTCGCTAACTAGATTAAAGCTTTATTTCGGAACTAATAGGATTTTGATGTGTAAATGAAGGTTGTAATGAAGATGATACAAAACAGTATGATGAGATTTCACTAGAGATGTAAATGAGATGTGTAAATGATGTGTAAATGAGAGTCGGAGCTGACAGGCGATAGAGGGTTGGTGACAGGGATGCACAATTAATACTATTAATATTAATCGCATTTTTAAAAATTTTATTTTGGTCCTAATTGTGACACGAGCTTGTAGGAGAAATTCTAACCGATTTGAGTAGTGAGAATTGATGTGGTTTGTTATTTCAAAGCATCTTTCCATCCGGAACTTTCCTTCGGAGAGCCAAATCATTCATTTCACTCATTCATCTTCTATCGCTATATCAGATCTTCCCTCGGGTCATGGGGAGCCTGTGCCTATCTCAGGCGTCTGTGGGCATTAAGGCAGGATACACTCTGGATGGAATGCCAACCCATTGCAGGGCACACACACACACTCACACACACATTCACACACTAGGGACAATTTTCCAAGGTGCCAATCAACCTACCGTGCATGTTTTTGGACCGGGTGGAAACCGGAGAACCCGGAGAAAAACCCCCTGAGGCACGGGGAGAACATGCAAACTCCACACACACATGGCCGAGACGGGAATCGAACCCGGACCCTGGCGGTGTGAGGCGAACGTGCTAACCACTAAGCCACCGTGCCCGCCAGAGCCAAATCAGTTCGGGCATAACATAACAAGATATGCTATGCATGGGCTGGTGTGAAAGATCTTTGCCTGCTATAGAGATATCAACTCCATTGAACCCCACTGTTTGGGATGAATGTGAATGCTGACTGCATCCCAGGTCTCCCCACCTCATCCATGTGACTTTAATAACACCCTCCATAAAATCTAATGGAGCATCTTACCAGAAAGACTGGAGGTTATTATAACAGCAAACGGCAATGGATGTTCAAAAAGCAAAATCTAGTAGTAAGGTTTTCCTCAAAACCTTGGTTCATGTAGTATATATGGAGTAGGTGGAAAATTGTTTACAGTTGTTTGGCAGACGGCTTTATCCGGAACGACTTACAAGGGCCTTGCTCGAGGGCCCACTAGTGATAGCTTGGTAATCTGAGACCACTGAGATACCACCACCCTAAAAAGAAATATTCATATTTTATGAATAACAACTGATTCGATGACTTTCAAAAGGGAATGAACAGGATTAAACAAGAATAAACTGGGAATTAAACCCCTGTTGTCAGAATTTACTTAAAATCATATGAAAAATAATTATGTGTGTTTTTGCTTTCAAGCAGATACTATAATTGCACTAGATGTTGCACAATTAGTGCCTCCAATATGATCTATGGTACGTGTCAAATATGAATAAACTGACATTGGTGGACTGCATATATTATATTGGAAGGGCTGGAAGCTGTTTGAAGTGATTTCAAGACAATCTTCTACAAGGGGTTAACAAAATTGCAGATTAGCGTCTAACTGGGGAAAGTTAAACGTAGTATGCAAATGTATAAATCTGCGCATTCATCATTACTGTAGGGCTACTGAGGCCACGCCCCGTACATGTAGTGTGCCTGCCTCCATACCTTAATACACATCATTTCTTGAATCCTGTACATCAAAATCAAAAAACGTCATTAAATTGTCAAATTCGAATACAACTTTATTGTCTTTAATAAATATTAAAGACATAATGTATATAATTTGTTGTATGTAAACTACAATGGTCATTGTACACAAATTGCAATGAAACTATTCCACAACAGTTCACAGAACGAAAAATAGACAAGAACACAAGAAATAAAGATTATAAAATATATATATATATATATATATATATATATATATATATATATATATATATATATATATATATATATATAAATACCCATCAAATCCCATAAATTTCTACAAAATGGAATATTTCCAGATGGAGTTCTCATATAAATTTTCCGGGAAAAATACACTGGAAAGTTCCCTCCCCCTTTGCAACCAAAATCCCACCCCTCGGCAGGTGCCGGTCCGGCGCTACATACATATAACCCATGTTATTCCCTTCACCTGTCAAAGGTGTTAATATTACGGCTGATCGGTGTATTTAATATGTTAATAATGCCGTGTGATGAGCACTTCGGGCAGATCGTTTTTTTTTCCCTTCCCTTCTCAGTATTGTGTTGACAAACGGCGGTTATTTCCATTTCTTTAATAAGTAGCTGAATGTATTTTATTATAAGAAAAACTAATTCGGTTATCGGCTGTTCCGGGACCTGTATTGCCGTTATTCTTACGGATTGCTGTCATTAAGACGAACGCAGAAGGACGCAGGTGCAGGTTTATGGGTTTTTATTAGAACTAATCATCCAGGCAAAACAAAGAGGGTGAAACACTTTCCTCCCGAGAGGAAAAAATAAAGGGTCAGCTAACAAGCATAAATGAGACAAGGAAAACAGCCTAACGATAAGCGAGCGAGAGCTTGGAGTGAGATCCGTGTGTTTACCCTGGTGACGGTCTCCTTATACGGTGCATCGAGGATTATATGGGCTTGTAATGATTGATCATGTGATAATGTATGTTCCAGATGAAGGAATTACCCACTTGTCGTCTTCCTTTCCGCAATTCTTTGTGACTTTCCAGATGAAATGTTTTGCGGATGAATTTTAGACGTCGGCTGGTAGCTGACCCAAAACCTTGATTTGGTCTGAAGTGACAAGCGGATGTCAATCCTGAGGAGAGATACACCAAGTAGAACGAGAAAACGGGAGCGCTGGACCATGGTGAGATAACCGAGCCCGGCAACATCCAATCAGCTGTACTATTCATGACCGTGTAAATGGTCTCCATGGAGACCAGGCTTTCCTGGGCCTCCGGTGGCACCGCTGATGTGGAGTTCAGGTATAATATCGAACGGCGCTCATCAATCATGTGAAAGCGGAGTAGTGCTCGGCCTCCGTGCTCTTTACACAGGACCAGCCAGGAGACGGGCTTTATATCAATCACGCTGACACTCTTCCAGCTCGCTGCGGACTGCGGGCAAAATTCCGCACTCCGGGCTACGCGTTACCCTTCAGTGATCACTGTGATCAGCTACCTAATAGCCTCCAAGGTTCTTGCTAGTGTTCTCCTCCGTGCCAGCCGTAGACGCCACAGATTGGTCATATACTAGACATAGACTAGGCATAGACGAGATGTAGCTTATGAACATGCCGTAGATACCATAGTCGAGCCACAGACATGCAATAGACACCATAAACCGGCCATAGACATGCCACAGACACCGATAACTAGTCATAGACGTCTCTAAGACACCACAGACTAGGTAGACATGATAGACTAGCCTTACACATGCCTCATACACCATAGGCATGTCTTAGAAAACATGGGTTAGACATAGACATGATATAGATACCAAAGACTAGGCATAGAAATGCCATAAACACCATAGAAATGCCATATATGCTATAGACTAGCCATAGACATGCTAGAGACACCACAGACCATTTATAATCAAATATAGACTAACCGTAGACATGTCATAGGCATTAGAAATGCCATAGATAACATAAACAGTCATAGATATGCTATGGACACATGCCATGGATACCACAGACCATTCATTGACATGCTATCAGTAACATAGACTAGCCATAGACATGCCATAGACACAATAGTCCAGTCATAGACATGGTATAGACACCATGGTCTAGCCACAGACATGCCATAAATACCATAGTCCAGTCATAGACATGCAATAGACACCATAGACTATCCATAGACATGCTATAGACAACACAGGCAAGCTACAAACACCATTGACTAGACTTGGACTAGCCATAGACTAGACATAGACACAGTAGACAGGTCATAGACCTCAAAGATATGGGATAGACACCACAAACAAGACATAGACATGCTATAGACACCATGGTGTAGCCACAGACATACCATAAATTCCATAGTCCAGTCATAGGCATGCAATAGACACCACAGACTATCCATAGGCATGCTATAGACAACATAGTCAAGCCACAGACACCATTGACTAGACATGGACTAGCCATAGACTAGACATAGACATAGTAGACAAGTCATAGACATAAAAAATATTGGATAGACACCAAAAACAAGACATAGACATGCTATAAACACCATAGTCAATAATGACAGTAATTTATTACATGCTTACGAATATATAAAAAGGTAATTCAGGTGTTTGTGGAGGTTTTATGTAAACTGTTTGAAAATACCACAAATGGCGCTGTGAGTACTGAATGTGTCAATAGGCATTCACCAAGGAAAAGGAAAAAAAAAAAGGCAGAGGAAAAGAAGTCGCGAGTGCTTAGTGTAGAACGCACCTGTTGAGTTTTTACATCTGAAAAGAAGAAGAGGGGGAAAAAAACAGCACGAGCAAAAAGGAAAAACAACAACCTTTAGCATGGTGAGTGACTAAAATTAGACCGAGATTGGGAGGGGTAAATAAAAAGAAAAAAAAAACAGTTTGCTGGAAAAGGCCTTTCTGTTGCTCAGCATGACTTGGAGCTCAGCGGTGAAGCTTAATTACACCCGCCGAAAGAGTTGTTTGCTGCACACCTTTCGTTCCCTCGCTCCTCGTCTATCCGTGATCCGTCTGATTTCTGACAGAATGTGGTCGTGCATTTTGGCGGTGTATCAAGCAGCGTATGTGCGCGGGTTTTATTTTATGTTTTTTTTGTAGGAGAGAAGGACATTGCGAAATGACAGACAAAGAGAGAAAAAGGAAAGTAAAGATTACATTTCTCTAAAGGTATAAATGCCTATTGTGGCTTGTGCGATTTCTTTTTTTTTTATTATTATTATTTATTTATTTATTGCTGTTGATAGATCTAGACCTGCGGCTTTTATTCAAATAATGCCTTATGATGGGGTAGAAAAAAAAAAAACAAAGTTTCCTCGGACATAATAATTCCGGTATTTATCGGAAAAACGCACAAAGCCTGCATGCTCTTATTACAATGCAGCTACTTTCATCTTCTGATTAATTATGTTATTTACGTTCTTCATTTGTGATATTCATCTACACATTGTGCTCTGCAAAAGCACAATGTATTAGATTGATTTTTGCGTCTCTCAAAATGCCCTGTGTGTGCATGTGTACGTGGAATTCCGAATGTTCCTTGGTCTTGCATGTTCTCCGAGTCATAAACTAGACACAGGTAAACAGTAGACATGCTATAAACTAGCTTTAGACTATACAGAGACTAGCTATAGACACTGGCCATGAACTAGACTAGATATAGATACCATAAACTGTCAAGCCATACACTCTCCATAGACACCACTGAATGGTGTGTGTGTATATATATATATATATATATATATATATATATATATATATATATATATATATATATATATATATACATACCATCCTGTAATGCACTGTATTTATGTATAATCATTTTATATCCTGTTTTAAGTCACTTTAAATGATTATTTTTTAATCATTCTAAATGTTTTTTATTGTTGATTATTACTTTTTTGTAATTATTTTAAATATTAGTTTTATTTCCTTTTATGTAAAGCACTTTGAATTACCATTGTGTACGAAATGTTTATATAAATAAACTGTATATATATATATATATATATATATATATATATATATATATATATATATATATATATACTATATATATATATATATATAGACTGACTATAGACCGTACATGCCAAAGACAAGCCATACAACAGACATAGACTGGCCACAGACAATCCATAGGCATCATAAGCTGGACATAGACAAGCAATAGACATCCTAGATTTGCCATTGACTAGCCTTAGACACCATAAACTAGGCACACACCCTAATTTTTTTTTATTAATCATTTTATTTTATGTTTAATCATTTTAATCATTTTTGTATAATCATTTTATTCCTGTTTTAATTCATGTAAAATTAATTTTGAAATAATTTTAAATGTTTTTATTGTTAATTACTACTTTTTTGTAGAAAAAATTAAAATAAAAAAAATATATTTTAAATATTATTTTTATTTCCTTTTATGTCACTTTGAATTACCATTGTGTATGAAATGTGCTATATAAACAAAATTTGCCATGACTTGCATAGGCTAACCATAGACATCATAAACTGACCATAGACATACATGACAAAGACATGGCATAGACAATCCATAGGCATCATAAACAGGTCAAAGACAATCCATAGACATCCTATATTTCCCATAGAATAGCCTTAGACACTATAAACTTGGCACAGACAGGCCATAAACTAAACATAACACTATATATTATTCATAAACAAGTTATAGACTGGATATAGACTGGCCATAGCATTGCCACAGACACCAAACACACACCATATACACTATACCCTGGCTATACTAGACATAAACATTAGACCTAGCTATAGACAACCATAGGCTGGCCTGAGACATGTCGTAGACACCACAGACTAGACATAGACAATCCATAAATTAGCTTAACACGTTCTCATTAGCTCACTTTCTAATTCTTGATGTTTTCGCTCCCATGAGTTCAGCTGATTTCTTTAGGGTAAGTGTCGTCTGTATTCCCAGAAACCCGCCCCGTTCTCCCACTCTTCAAGCTAGTCCTGTCAGATCGACACATTCGAGCACCGCACATCGATTTTTCTGTTAATAGATCTATTCAGGACCCTGTCCAAGACTTCCTTCATTTCACTCTTTAATCATTTCCAAATGATTTGCTGTCACCTCAGGCCACGCCTCTGTGAGCTGTCACACAATGCACGGGTTAACGCTGACCGCTAGCAATGAACGCTCAGTTGCTCTGGGCGTGTGTGTATATATATGTGTGTGTGTGTGTGTGTGTGTGTGTGTGTGTGTGTGTGTGTGTGTTCTCCTGAGGGAAGTCCACTGATGTCTCTCTCCCACAGCCTAGCCCATAAACGGGCCGCCAGACGGAATCATTATAGCACAATTTTCCAATTTATTCAGTGCCCTCAATTCCTCGTTAGTTACTGCTGGCCCATAAAAGAAGGGCCATTATCAGAGGCTGGCAGCACATCGCTCACACAGGGCACATCATAATTGTGGGCTGGGAGCGAGCAAAAACATCTGACCACTGCACACGATGTGTGTGTGTGTGTGTGTGTGTGTGTCTTTAAGTCCAAGGCTTGTTTTAATGTCAGTCACATTTCATTTCTCTGACAGGATGGTTAACAAAAATAAAGGATTTCTCGCTTGTAAGTTTTGATCAAAGTGGACTGAAGGACAACAAACGGCGCTCACCTAGACGTAGCGATGCGTCGAAAATGACAATTCTTAGCTAAAAAGAAATTGCTAGCATGGTTTAGGAGGGAACGGAAACAAACTGCCAAACTTACGTACAGTCATTATATCAGTCTGATGGAAAAACAATAAACGAATAGATAAACAAATAGGAAATCAAATGAACAAACTGATACGCTAGCTACGCTATGTTGTAAAATGTTTAATCGTGATTAATCACACAATTGCCATAGTTAACTTGTGATTAATCGCACGTTTTGAATGTACCGGAAATGAATATTTTTCCTGTTTCTACTACACTGACTGTAACTGTAACCAACTTATTATAATAATTATATACATTTCACTCAAAATGGCTTTTTAATAAAAGCATGGATTGTTAAATACTGGAAATTATGCGTTTAAATATTAATTACTTGTACATTTCTTTAGCGGTTGTTGTAATTGTTAAATACGCTACGTGGCTCCTTTAAGAATTATGTTCCGGTTTTGGTCGCTTTCCATATAAACTGCTGAAACCTTTAAATGCCATACAGTAATATAGTGAGGAATTCATACCTGTTTTGAATGTGCAGCTTGTAGTCGTAATCTGAGGAAATTTAGGAAGCGCGAGTGGATACACGTTGCTGGGTGTTTTTTGTTAATAAAACACATCTATCGCCTCTTTTATATTCCATCCTAACATTATAAGCAGTAAACACGGCTAAGGAAAGGTCAATGCTGAAATGATCTGGGAAGGCCACGGACTGAAGCTTCTTTATTCGTTTGGGTTTGTTATTTGTCCAGAATGAAAAGTGACCAGAGAAGTCTTTGTTGTTCTTTTATTCTACAACACAACGCAGAGTGAAGGAGTAGTTCACTTACATCGTAATGCACGCTGCGTTAAGCATGCATTAATAACATTAGCGGCGTTAAAGTAAATTTGTGTTAATGCTGTGTGTATGTTATAGTATATATATATATATATTATATATAGGTATTTAGAGGGTGTTTCTCTCTGGGTTCTCCAGGTTCCCCCCGGTCCAAAAACATGCACGGTAGGTTGATTGGCACCTTGGAAAATTGTCCTAGAATGTGAGAGTGTGTGTGTGTGTGTGTGAGTGTGTGTGTGCCCTGTGATGGGTTGGCATTCCATCCAGGGTGTATCCTGCCTTAATGCCCATAGACGCCCCTGAGATAGACACAGACTCCCCGTGAACCGAGGGAAGATCGGATATCGCAGTAGAAGATGAAGATGAATGAATGAATGAATGATGAATGAATATTATATATATATATATATATATATATATATATATATATATATATATATATATATATATATATATATATATATATATATATATATATATATATATATATATATATATATATATATATAATAAATGTTTTCAGACAGTGGACTTTTACACCAATTTGGTGATTCTTCCCCAAACTTTTACTGCAAATGTAGAAAACATCTTTCGATGTAGTAACATAAAAATTTCCCCTTCACTTAAATTAGGAGACCCAAACCTATTGGAGCAACTAACAGATGGCTTCTGTTCATAAAAGCCAGCACCATAAAGACCTGCTTTACACGGTGTTGGCACGGAAACATTTTTAGTGAAGACCTCAATCTTATCGAACAGCTTTGGGAGGATCATTATATTACAGTCATTATATCAGGTCAGGTGGGAGGGGGAAAAAAACATCTAATAATATATATAATATATATATATATATATATATATATATATATATTATATATATATATATATATATATATATATATATATATATATATATATATATATATATAATATATATATATATATATATACACAATCAATGCCACTGATAAGATTGAGGTTTACTAACTTTACTAACTTTACCCTTCTGGATGAATAAAACCTTGCAGATCTCCAAAAGCATAGATTATATCTTAGATGATAGAATCTTAGATTATAGAATATAATACTTTATTTGTCACATACACATTACAGCACAGTGAAATAATTTTCTTCGCATATTCCTGCTTGTTTTTGGTAGCTGGGGTCAGAGTGCAGGATCAGCCATGATACAGCGCCCCCAAGGGAGCACAGAGGGGTTAAAGGGCCTTGCTCAAGGTTCCAAGGGGTGGCAGCTTGGAGACACAGGGGCCTTGAACCCCCTGATCAGTAACCCAGAGCCTTAACCCACTAAGCTACACCCCTCTGAAGGTATTATAAGGTGAAATAAGGACTGAATTTGGATTTTCAAATGGCCAGGTGTCTACAAAATCTCCACCGTGTGTTTTGCATAGATGATGAAAGACGCTGCACATCGTTGACTTTTTTTTTTTTGGGGGGGGGGGTGGGGGGGGGGGGGGGGGGGGGTAGAGGGAGTGGGTCAGAAACCCTTGAATATCACATAATTAGAAGTTGAAGTTGTTTCCCCTTGACGGCAGCCATCCTATCATTTAAAAAAAAAAGTCCACCAAACGGCACACAAAAAAAAAAAAAAAAAAACGCACCAAACTAAACACAATAAAAGGAAAAAAAAAAATATAATATATATATATATATATATATATTATATATATAATTGTGCAACTGATTTTTCATACGAGCACGCAATATATTATAAAGATAAATTTGCGCCGCTTTATTAATGACGCTGCCAATAGCAGAACTGCAGGATTCTTTTCGCTGCGCTTGACGTTTCGCCCCGGCGCAAGCTGATGATACATGCCTTCGGTATCATTTCCCTAAGCACAATGGATGGCCGCTGTCCTCCCGAACAACCTGAGACAACAGGAAAAAAAAAAAGAATAAAATTGCGCAGCACGTCCTCGTCTTATGGCGTGGATCAGCACATCAAGCGTCGGCGTCGGGACGGAGCGAGCCGGCTGAAGCTTTTTATTTATTTATTTATTTATTTATTTATTTATTATTAGCGGGTTCCTGCTGTCGTCAGAGCGCCTTCAGCAGACCTGCATCAATCCCCATCGATCCGGAGCTTTCCAGGTGGATACAGACATCCATCAGTGTCAAGCGGCGGACGGGACGCGTTCCACTCGTTCACGGCGTGTATTTATTTCTTCCCCAAAATAATGGCTTGGTATTAATTCGCTCCTTTAAAATAGCTTGAAAAAAATAAAATAAAAAAAAACGAAATCCTTTTTTTGTGTCTCTTCTGACACCCCTTTTCATTTGTTCTGCGCTTTAAAGAAGGAATAAAAGAAGGAGGGATTTTAAGGAAAAGACGACGTGCTGACAGCTTTGAAAACGACAACGGAAGATGAAGACACGCGGGTGATTGACAGCCACCGGCGAGACGTCCCTGAACCCCCCCCTACAAAAAAAACTTTCTTCTTTAGTCTACACCCTGAACAAAAGAGACGTGTTTTCCACAACAACAACAACAACAAGCAATAACATTTTCTGACTGAAATGTACCTCTGTTTTATATACACACACTGTACAGGCGAAAGTATTGGGACACCTGGCTTTTCCCCACCGTGTGCGGTTCATCACGAACTTTTATTTATTTATTTATTTATTTTACAAACTTTATTGATCCGGTGAGGGAAATCCT
>JACRUU010000024.1:5258312-5275812 GCA_030449085.1 Kryptopterus vitreolus
AGGAGGAGACGAAGTTCGGGGGAGAGCTTTATCTGGAGCACCATGTAACACTAATTGTGTCTGATTGCTGTCAGCCGGCGAAGCTGGAGCTCTCACTTTCCCAACACGGGTGTTCTCAGTAGCACGGCGGAGACGGAGAACAGTGATAACAGGAGCCAATCAAAAAGCATTTACACATGTTCGTCGGTGTCCCACGTCCACCTGCACTCCATCCTTCGTAATCTGAGGGGAACTCACGTTACTGTAATCAAGTAGCTTTTTGTGGACTTTTTAACAGCTGTAATTTTATTCATTCATTCATTTATTCATCTTCTACCGCTTTATCCGATCTTCCCTCGGGTCACGGGGAGTCTGTGTCTATCTCAAGCGTCTATGGGCATTAAGGCAGGATACACCCTGGATGGAATGCCAACCCATCACAGGACACACACACACACACATTACACACACACACACACATTCATACACTAGGGGCAATTTTCCAAGGTGCCAATCAACCTACCGTGCATGTTTTTGGACCGGGAGGAAACCGTAGAACCTGTAGAAAACCCCCCCCGAGAGAACATGCAAACTCCACACACATTTGGCCGAGGCGGGAATCGAACCGGACCCTGGAGGTGTGAGGCGAATGTGCTAACCACTAAACCACCGTGCCCCTGCTGTATTTTTCCTAACGTTTGAATTAGGGCCGTCAAAGTTCACGCAAAATTCACTTTAACGGCACAAATTTTATTTCTTATTATTCATTTGATTTATTATCCCAGATCATTTCAGCATCGATCTTTCCTCGTCCGTCTTTACCGCTTGTACATTTTTGGATCAATGTTGCTTTGGTTACTTTGAAAATTTGATAGCAATCACAATAATAATGTGATTGCTTTTTGATTACTTTCACTTGTCCACTAGGTGGCGCTTTAAGTTAACATTCTAAGAAAAAAAAACAATCGTTTTCAAAAAGATTGTCGTCATTCAAATCAAAATCATGTTTCAGTTGAAAATCATGCCGTCGTCTAAAGCACCGATTTTACACGAAATTGTTCACCTTATTTGTTATTTTTAACACTTTCATAAGTAACTATAATTTAATTACACATTTTTGTAATAATTACTGTTACGTAATAAATTACTGTTAGTTTATTTTGTAATTCAAAAAACAAACCAATTGTAGTTACCCCCAAACACTGGATAGGATTAAATATAAAAGATGTGTTTTATTAACAAAAAAACACCAGCCTACAACTCACACTTCCTAAATAGCCCCAAATTACGCCTACAAGCTGCGAATTCATAACAGGTTTGAGATCCTCACTATATTACCGTATGGAGCCTAAACATATCACCAGTTTATATGGAAAGCAACCAAAACCGTAACACAATTCTTAAAGGAGCCACGTCCCATATTTAACAATTACAACAACCACGAAAATATCAACATTGGAATGAACAAGAAATTAATATTACAAGAATAATTTAAAGAGAAAAAAACACATATTAAATAATCACTAATTTTATTAAAGGGAGAGATTTTGAGTGAAATATATATAATTATAACAGCATTAGAATATTATATCATGAAAAGTATTTATTTATGGTACGTTGAAAACATGCGATTAATGTGTGATTAATCACGATTAAATATTTGAAACTCTTGACACAGCCCGCCGGGGGCGGGGGTACGGTGGCTTAGTGGTTAGCACGTTCGCCTCACACCGCCAGGGTCCGGGTTCGATTCCCGTCTCGGCCATGTGTGTGTGGAGTTTGCATGTTCTCCCCGTGCCTCAGGGGGTTTTTCTCCGGGTTCTCCGGTTTCCTCCCTGGTCCAAAAACATGCACAGTAGGTTGATTGGCACCTTGGAAAATTGTCCCTAGTGTGTGAATGTGTGTGTGTGTGTGTGTGTGTGTGTGTGTGTGTGTGTGCCCTGCGATGGGTTGGCATTCCATCCAGGGTGTGTATCCTGCCTTAATGCCCATAGACGCCTGAGATAGGCACAGACTCCCCGTGACCCGAGGGAAGATCGGATATAGCGCTAGAAGATGAATGAATGAATGAATGACACAGCCCTAGTTTTATTTAAAGCAAAATAAATTTCTGCATAAAATTAATTCATAATAATTAATAAACCCGGGGGAGTTTATTAATTATTATCCCAAACTCATCTGAAAGCTAAAAGCTTGCATTTCTCTAAATAACACAATTATAACTGGTATTTGGTCAATGAAGAAAAAGTCTCAGATTAATCTGACAATAATAATAAATAAAAATTCAATGGACTGTAATATAATTGTTTTTATTGTTAACTTAATATTTTGTATATTGAACATTCTATATTGTAAAGGTGTTCGCACAGTTGAGTCCGGTTTGACTAGAAACAGCTAGTGTGAATTTTATCCAATTTTTTTCTCTTAGCCTTTGTCCTTATTATGTTATGTCCTTTTTGAACTACACTACAATCCCTCAGACTCAGCAAAGCAGCCACAGAACATCCCTCCTCCACCTCACAGTGTTCTTTTCTTGACAGTGTGCATACAGTGTGTGTGTGTGTCTCATCGGTGTGTGTGTTGTGTTTGGCATTTCCAGTTTGCTTTTTAGTTCGTTTTCAACAATGCGTCCTTGGTCGTCTCCCATTAGATTTGGCTCAAACAACGACGGATTATCTGACACTAGTTCCTTGACTTTCATTGAATCTCTTTAACTTTCTATCTTTTGTTATTCGGATTATCCGTCTCTTATTTGTCATCAATTTTCCTCCTGCGGCCACGCAGGGAGGTGGCAGTCCCATGATCTTAATTCTTAATATGTGCAACTGTCACAGGAACATCTAGTTGCAGGGTCAGCCTTTATTTAACATGCTTGTCTATAATTTTCTTTCTGATCTCTTGAGACAGCCTTTCCTTTGCTTCCTTGTCCATGTCAGTGTGGTACACACCATATCACCAAACAACACAGGATTACCTGGGCCATTATATAGGCCCAATGGCTGATTACAAGGTTGTAGACACCTGTGATGCTAATTAGGGACACACCTTCAATTAACATGTCCCTTTGGCACATTATTTTCTGTGTTTTCTAGGGTACATCATTTTTGTCCATGCCTGTTTCATGAGTTTATTTTTTTACATAATTCTGTTGAAGCATGGTTGAAAAACAATGTCTGACTTTCATTGGTTAACATTTATAGAATTTTTATTTATTATTACTTTTGTCAGATTAAAGTTATTTCTGTGACCATTGTGATTTTTCTTTCATTGACCAAAGGGTACCAACAATTTTGTCCACGTCTGTAACTCAGATTAAACTCAATGGACTGTAATATAATTGTTTTTATTGTTGTATATTGAACATTCTATATTGTAAAGGTGTTCGCACAACTAGAAACAGCTAGTGTGAATTTTATGCCTTTGTCCTTATTATGTTATGTCCTTTTTGAACTACACTACAATCCCTCATCCCACCTCACAACAGTGTGCGTGTGTGTGTGTGGGTGTGTGTTTGTTAGAGTTTGCATTAGATATTAATAGACTTTATTTCAACATATAGATAACAGCACAGTGAAATTCTTCCTTCACAGCGCAGGGTCAGCCATGATACGGCGCCCCCTGTAGCACGGCGGGTTAAGGGCCTTGCTCAAGGACGCAAACGTGGCAGTTTGGTGATAGCGGGGACGAAATCGATCAGTATCCCAGTGCCTTAAACCTCTGAGCTACATGTTCATACGATTCCCTGTCAGGAACATCTTTCCGTCTATCGCCGAAGCTCCGCCCACGAAACATCATAATGAAACAGAGTCTATAGTAGTCGCTGGAAAAGTCATAGGAAGTGGTAAGAAGCTCAGAGGCAAGATTTCTGAGGCGAAAGACTACATCAATATTTCAGTCGGATCGAAGGATCCTGGGAGCACCTTGGCCTCCGATTGTTCTTAAACAGGAAATGGTTGGAAGTACAAGGACTGTTCGTAGAGGAGCTGAGGGAGCAGGGCATCGCGAGCAAGGCAATGAAATGTTCTAAAACAGCAACCCTAAAAACAGATCAAATCCGAGTGCAAAACTGCCCTTATAGTCCAGACAATTGGGTGGGAGCGGGTGAGAGTGGAGGAGGAGGGGGGGGTTCGTGCGATAAAGATCCTCGGGAAAGAAGCGCGATTAAGAAGCCAGTGGTCACCCAGGATGAGCTCCAGTGATCGTGTGTGGAGATGCGAGACACTCGCAGGAGGTCAACCGTGACTGAACCTTTCACCGATCTGGCACATGCGGCGAGAGGGTCGAGACAGAACCTCTTCACAGAAAACGAATCAGTCAAAGGCGTTCCAAAGAAACCCGGGCCATGTTTTTAAGGGTTTTAATGGTTTTTAAGGGTGGCAAAAGGCTTGGAATACTTCAGTGTAGAGACCTAAGGGACTCGAGGGACCCAACGCAAATCAGTGCAGCGCTGGACAAGATCCGATGGGTGAACGTTGGTGGAAAATATAATTATTCCAAAAAAAAAAAAAAAAAAAAAAAAAATATATATATATATATTATATATATATATATATATATATATATATATATATATATATATATATATATATATATACCACTGTATTACTTCCCAGTTTATATATGCAATTTACCCTACATTTCTTTATATTGTCTTTCATTCATTCATCTTTTAAATACCGCTTTATCCAACTTCTCTCTCGGGTTACGGGGAGTCTGTGTCTATCTCAGGCGTCTATGGGCATTAAGACAGGACACATCCTGGATGGAATGCCAACCCATCACACAGGACACACACACACTCACATTCACACACACATTTCATACACTAGGGACAATTTTCCAAGGTGCCAATCAACCAGAGAGGAAACCAGAGACCCCAGGATAAAATAACATATATTTTTGCGGGAGCGGGACAGCACCTTGCGGGAACGGGACGAGGAAAATCCGTCTCTTAAGACACAGGTCTCTACGTCAGTGAGCGCTTCTGGAATTTCTCGTCAATAAATCTGCTTTTGTAATTGAAAATAAATAAATAAACAGAAGTAAAACGGTCTGAAATGGGGCACGGTGGTTTAGTGGTTTAGCTTCGCCTCTCACACCGCCAGGATCCGGGTTCGATTCCCGTCTCGGTCATGTGTGTGTGGAGTTTGCATGTTCTCCCCGTGCCTCAGGGGGTTTTTCTCCGGGTTCTCCCGGTTTCCTCCCCCGGTCCAAAAACATGCACGGTGGTTGATTGGGCCCTTGGAAAATTGTCCCTAGTGTGTGAATGTGTGTGTGTGTGTGTGTGCCCACCCTGCGATGGGTTGGCATTCCATCCAGGGTGTATCCTGCCTTAATGCCCATAGACGCCTGAGATAGACACAGGCTCCCCGTGACCCGAGGGAAGATCGGATAAAGCGGTAGAAGATGAATGAATGAATGAAAACGGTCCTGAACACTGTTTATATTTCAACAACAAATTGAAAAAAGTCTCAGAGAAACAAACGGACAAGTTGGGCGCTTTGCATTTTGGCAGACGCCCTTATCCAGAGCGACTTACAACTGAGCAATTGAGGGTTAAGGGCCTTGCTCAAGGGCCCATGAGTGGCAGCTAGGTTTTGCTGGGGTTTGAACCTGCGATCTTCTTGAAGAAGTTGACTCCGAAATGGCAAAAAAAAATGCTACGACACGCTGCATTCACTCTTTTTTTCCTCCCTTTTTCTTTTATCCCCTCATATTATCGATGGGTGGTTTGTCTTGCGCAAAGGACAAGGGCAGACCCCATTAAGTGGCAAATTGCCATCTCACAGCTTAATCAGTATGCATCAGCAGTCTGCAGGGAACATATGAAAAGTCATTACGGTCAAATCAATTCTCAATTACCTTTTTTTTGTGCGTTTTTCTTTTCTTTTCTTTTTTCTTTCCACGCAGCCGCCGCCTCCGACGCGTTAAATAAACACCCGGTGCCGCGGCCGCTCCCCGAGCTCGCCAGGTGACGGGGAAAACGCCTCGGCGTGTGGAAAGGGGGGGGGGGGGGGGGGGTTCGGGTGGGAACGAAATGCTAATGGATTGTAAACGATTTGCCAAATAACAACAAGGAAGCGAAAGAAGTGGAGCCGTAAGCACGGGGCGCAACGAGGAACCATTAGTACGTTCATTAAGGCTGTCAAAAAATAAAAAATAAAAAAATAGACACAGTGGGGGGTGGGGGGGGGGGATACATGTTTGCCACGGTGCTATGGACAAACAGGAAGATTGCGCTCATGCACACAGACAGGAAATGGCCACCTGGGAGAACTCCATTGGACCTTTAAGTCTGAGGGTTTTCGGTGCTCGGGTATGATGAAATGGAGTGGAAACCTGACTTTTGACAGCTTCGACGAGGAGAGATACAAGCAAAGGACGAAAAAAAAAACACACACACACACTACAGGTGTCCTGTCACATCTGCGTCGCAAATGATTTTCCACATCATAACAGACGTTACGTCTGGATACGTAGCGATCCTGTCTGCTCGTTATGACTGAGTCCTGCCAAACTGCTGCTGTCTAGACGTGACACTCGAATCCGTTTTAAATAGTGCTACTTGTTCCAAACAAGTTTATTGGGAAGATGTTATTATGTGCCAAAAAAAACAACAACAACAATCCTTCACGTCCATAAACACCACAAGATCCCGCGCACACGACATCCGTCCGGATCAGAGAGACCAAGCATGTGAGGGGAAGGTTACTCCGGAAATGTAAATAGATTACAGATGACCCTATTCAAAATGTAATATTCATTCATTCATCTTCTACCGCTTTATATCCGATCTTCCCTCGGGTCACGGGGAGTCTGTGCCTATCTCAGGCGTCTATGGGCATTAAGGCAGGATACACCCTGGATGGAATGCCAACCCATCGCAGGACACACACACACACACACACACTCACACACACACATTCATACACTAAGGACAATTTTCCAAGGTGCCAATCAACCTACTGTGCATGTTTTTGGACCGGGGGAGGAAACCGGAGAACCCGGAGAAAAATCCCCTGAGGCACGGGGAGAACATGCAAACTCCACACACACATGGCCGAGACGGGAATCGAACCCGGACCCTGGCGGTGTGAGGCGAACGTGCTAACCACTAAGCCACCATTTCCAAACATTTATACAGTAAATCTTACAGTAGTACAAACTCTTGTTTACTGTTAGAATATAAAAATCTTTCATCACCTGAATTAAGTTTATACTCATTTCATTTGTAAGCACAGCCACAACAAAGTCAGACTTCATAACAAAATAATATTTAATACTTAATACTTGACAGGACACACTGGAACGTAACAAGCGGAGGCACTTGGAGGTGTGAAGAGAATAAACAAATTATTACTATTATTATTATCCGAGGTTTTTAAAGAAAACATTGTCCAGATGTAACTCTATTTGTAATCGTTAACATTTTCCTAAGTAACTGTAATTCTATTATACATTTTACACATTAGATACATGCAACTAGTTCCTCCACAACACTGGACAAGGCGGCTAAACTGACCGTCCTCTCAGAAAGGGCGGAGCTTTCTCTTTCCTCAGTGTCAATCACAGTATCGCTGGCTGATCATAGGCTAATCCGGGAAAACTATATGTACGATGCAGATACGTGAAGCTACTGTTGTTAGTGAAAAAGAATTTGACGGAGAGACGGAAAATTCCAGAATCAGGAATTCAACAGAGGATTTTATACAAATAGACATTTTCGAAAGGAAATTAAAGACTGATCTCTTTCTCATCTGCAGGTCTGCAGTGATTCTATTTTCTTCTGGGATTCAAAAATATTCAGGAGTGCGAGGACATGCTGGAATATGTTGTGTCGAACTACTTCGGTGCAGTCGAGCGTTCTGACTCACTGCTTCCTGTTTGGAGGTAAACAAAAAAACATTATATTTTAGCAAGTAAACATATCTTAACTATACACATTTGTTATGATGAGATAAATCATTAAAGAATTTTAATTTTTATTTCATCTCATTAAGATTATTTTTATGAGCTCTTTTTAGATTATTTTGTAATGATATGAGTGTTTTTTTCCCCATTAAATTGTTTTATTATGAGATAAGTATATTTAGCTATTTTAAGGTTATTTTATCCTCAGATTAGAATATTATAAAATATTTTAGTAAAATGTCATTACTAATTATATTAGTATTATTATTATTATTATTATTATTATAAAAATGTTAGATTATTTTATTACAAGTCTATTTTAGGATGGGATTACTTCATTAGAATATTATTTTATTAGATTATTTTATGTTTAGTTTATTTAATGATGTTTTTTACAATGTATTCTTTTCTTGACTATTTTATTATGATATTATTTCATTTGGAGATTCTTTCAATCCAAGATGATTTTATAGGAATTATATAGATTTGAAAAAAATTAAAATATATTAAATTGGAATATTGTTTTTTTTTTTTTAAATGTCCAGGAACATGTAAATAATATTTAATATCACTAATACACAATAATTAAGCATCTACTACTAATTAAGCTACTTTGACTTGATGTCTTTTTCTGTTTCGCACTGCACCTGCACACTTTTCTGGATATTTCCCTCACTCTGGTCCGGTAATCTCAGGCATGTTTACAACCTGAAACAAATCATTCCTTCCGGAATCAATTTGAAACATCCCCGTGCGCTCGCCATTGCTTTGGGTGCGGCATTAAAGACAGTAGTTAATGTGTGAAGGCCCTAAAAATGTCCCCCTGATTTACTACATCAGGAGGTCACCTGCGGGATCCGGCGCTGTCTAATGCAGAATATTCCAGAACAGACATCACACACAAACCCAGATCCCCCCATTTACACTGGAAACCCATCGAAGCTCAGACTGTTTTAGGGAGGTGCATCTTTATAACTCTATATCTAATCTGCATAGCCAAGAAAGCAACACAGCAACTACAGATGGGATGTGATGCGATTTACATGCATTACGACGTGGCACGATCCGATTTCAACACGATCCGATGCGACTCGATCTGAAGCTGGGCAACTCAATGCGTATGGTGTGGAGAGGTCATTTTATTTCTATGGTTCACACAGACAGCAAATTATCAGTTGACTTAAATGCCTTCTGACTGAATGCAGAGATTGCAGAGATTTATACAGAGATTTATACATATAGGGGCACGGTGGATTAGTGGTTAGCACGTTCGCCTCGCACCACCAGGGTCCGGGTTCGATTCCCGTCTCGGCTATGTGTGTGTGGAATTTGCCATGTTCTCCCCGTGCCTCTGGGAAATTTTTCTCCGGGTTCTCGGGTTTCCCCCCCCCCCGGTCGAGTCCAAAAACATGCACAGTAGGTTGATTGGCACCTTGGAAAATTGTCCCTAGTGTGTGAATGTGAGTGTGAATGTGTGTGTGTGTGTGTGTGTCCTGCGATGGGTTGGCATTCCATCCAGGGTGTATCCTGCCTTAATGCCCTTAAATGCCTGAAATGGTTACCGGAAGATCGGATATATATATATATATATATATATATATATATATATATATATATATATATATATATATATATATATATATATATATGATCTAAGTGGTCTAAGGCGCTGGGCTGGTGATCGGAAGATCCAGGTTCGAGCCCCGGTATGGCCAAGCTGCTGCCCTTGGGTCCTTGAGCAAGACCCTTAACCCTCTGTGCTCCAGGGGGCGCCGTATCATGGCTGACCCTGCACTCTGACTACAGCTACCAAACAACAAGCTGGGATATGCGAAGAAAAGAATTTCACTGTGCTGTAATGTATATGTAATAAATAAAGGCTGCTATTATCTAAAATTAGTTTATGATGGGGGACCAGTTCAGGAAAAGAATCCCAAATAAGGGGTTGGGCGAGATACGGGCCTGTAATATGAGCGATAACAAAACGGCAAAATAAGGTTGTATTTTTGCACCTTAAGACACCCGAGTAGGCTTTTTCTACATAAAAAAAACATGTTTGCTCAACCAAACAGAAACAGAAAATAGAAATTTGCGCAATAACAATGTTACCTCAATCTTGTACTTCTCTGTGCAGTTATTACTTGGTTTATTTATTTTTATTTCTTATAGAAATGTGAAATATCCTTTCACTGCATTCCTTTCCATCCTACGTCAAAAATTGGAGCTTCTGTCACCAAAAACAAATCCCTTGTAAATGCAAACCTACTTGGCAATAACGTTCTTTCTGATTCGGAATGTTGTATTTTCAAACGACATCGCACCGGTGTACAATGGGCTTTTTTTTATTAACAAACATATTCAAATGTTTGTATTTGGAAGTACATTGCTCGAGGTGGCTTTTCTACATGCAAGCAAGTTCTTAGTGTGTAATTTGAAACGCCATAAACAACAACACTTTATTGTTATTGTACATTCAAATATGTTATATTACTTTTTTTTCTTTATAAAGTTGGGACATTTTATATAACTGGGCTGCAGTAGAGTTCATATTTTTACACTGAATTTGTTATTTTTTTTTGTGTGTAGAAAAATATGAAGAAAGAAAGTAACAGAACCAAAGTTATCGTCTATGGTCGTTCTGTCAGTAATCGCGTCTCACCAGAGAGGGCGCCACTCGCTTAACGTCACGTGACTGACGCAGGTTATTTTTTTTTTAATAGCCGTGATCAATATTCTATATTCCTCTCAGGACATGCGTTGGTCTATGTAGTGTTTTGACCCGTCATATTCCTGTAGCGTAGCAGCCGTGGTGATGACAGAAGGCCCTCGAGAATGCATTTAGCGAGGAGAAATCTATCTACATATCAAATTATTGCTCACTTTCTAAATAATTCATGTATAGCGAGTAAATAATAGATTGCTTTTTTTCCCGCCGAGGCAAATAAGTTACAAACGACGCGAACGCGTATTCGATATATGGAGGGGATGGTGGCAGCACAACGGTTACGGTGTTGGCCTCTGGAATGGAAGATCACAGGTTCAAACCCCAACATCACCAAGCTGCCACTAGTGGGCCCTTGAGCAAGGCCCTTAACCCTCAATTGCTCAGTTGTAAGTCGCTGTGGATAAGGGCAGATACATTCAACATAGAATATCCCCGTGTGGATGAACTCACAGGAATATAACCGGCACAGATGTTTCTTTCCTCCGCGCTCTGTAGCAATCTGCACGCCGACCAAACACAGAAACACCTCCCCAGAGCAGGTGGTTCCACACTCCACTACCCATAATGCATCTCTCTCAGAACTACAACATCGGTAACCATAGTCTTAAAGTGGCAACGCTCATTTTTTCCCCCCTATACTACATATTAATAGATTTGTCAAAATGACTCGTATCCCACAATTCCTCAAATTCACTTTTTGTCGTTAATCTGGAGCAAGGACGCACCAAAGAGATCTGATTGGAGGATTTCAGATTTCTACTAAAATGAGATGCAATCACTCATTTATACAGCCAGGACCCTGACTAAGGGTTTTAAATCGATAAATCACACCGCTTACTTTAATACGGCAGTCGGGAATCTCATCGTTATTTCACAGTCGTCAAATATAGTGGTTTAAGGCGCTGGGCTACTGATCGGAAGGTCGGGAGTTCGAGCCCTGGTATCGCCATGTTGTCCCCCTTGGGTCTTTGAACAGAGCCCTTAACTCTCTGTGCTCCAGGGGGCGCCCTCTCACCCCAGCTTCCAAAAACTACCTGGGATATGCGATGAAACAATTTCACTGTGCTGACAAATAAAGGCTCTTCTATCGCAGATTTGTTGTTAAAGTTGCAGTAGCTCATATATTTATATAGACGGGACCCTGATCACGCAACGCTCCCAACACTAAGACTAAGGGCTTTAAAACGATTAAACACTTGTGCAACTTAGTGGTTTAAGGAGCTGGTCTACTGGTCGGGGGTTCGAACCCCGGTATCGCCAAGCTGCCGTTCTTGGGTCCTTGAGCAAAACCTTTAATCCTCTGTGCTCCAGGGGGCGCTGTATTATGGCTGACTATGTATACGTGACAAATAAAGGCTATTCTATTCTACATACTTTTATGACTGTACTCGGGAATCTCGCTGTTATTTCATCATCGTCAAACCTTCAGCCGACTGATCACCGGAGGTCCCGCCTCTGCTTTACATCGCCTCCAAACGCACGTCGTTTCATATCTGAACACTCGGCCTGCCGTCAAACCCGCGTTTTCAAACTTTTTTTTTGTTTTGTTTATTTATTGATTTTTTTTAATGAAGCCAAAGTCCATGAAATACACAGTATGTAATAATGACTCTGGTCTGTCTCGCGGTGCTGAGTCCCGGCCTCCGCTCCGCGCTCATCTGACAGGATCGGCAAACTTGAAAGCAAACACGGGCCGCGCTGGCATTTTAATGAGCGCGCTTTCGTTTCTAATCACGCTGGTTTCATTGGACGACGAGACGTCGGAGATCTCTGTAGAACGAAGCGTGAAGGCGGTCTGAAATTCTGGGTGGGGGGGTCGTTTTCACAAAATTAGCATTATTCCCTTTCCCGAGGAGGTCCGGATGCAGAAAGTGCAAATATTCCTAATAGACGACGTCTTAGATCTTTTGAATCTTTTGAGTCGCTTTGTGAATTGCTCTGTAACATTATGGATCTTAAGGTAGTTGAGATCGTACAAAGTGTTCTCCTAGAGCTCTGATATCAAACTTATCGATCATCTTTGGGATGAACGGGAATGCCAAGCACGTCCCGAGGCCTCCTAATCATCCCTACCTGGCATTACTAACACCCTTCTGAGTTATATAAAACTTGTGGAACGTCTTCTCCGAAGAGCAGGGATTAATATAAGTGCAAATTGGGACTCGATGTGGAATAAAATGTCCATTTGTTCATCTTCTAACGCTTTATCTATCTCAGGCGTCTTCGGGCATCAAGGCAGGACACACCCTGTATGGAATGCCAAACCATCACACACACTCAAATTCATACACTAGGGACAATTTTCCAAGGTGCCAATCAACCTACCGTGCATGTTTTTTGGACCGGGGGGGAAACCTGAGAACCCGGAGAAAAACCCCCGGATGCACGGGGAGAACATGCAAACTCTACACACATGGTGGAGATGGGAATCGAACCCGGACCCTGGAGGTGTGAGACTAACGTGCTCCCAATAAAACGTTTAGAACGCACAAAAAGATCCCATAAACTCATATCCAAATGACATTGCGAGATCAGGAGATCCACCTCAACAGCCTAAAGATCCATCAAGTTACACAGCAACTCAAGACCTCTGAGGATGGATTTGAACTGGAACCAACAACGTGGTTGTGTTTGAGGTGCTGGAATAAATGAGCCGTGTCGCTTCATTTAGTCGCCACAAGCTTTACGACTGATGAAACCCCGCCCCCCTCTTGGAAACGAGCTCTTCGGATTCGTCAGAGCGCCGCCATGTTGTATTTCGTATTTCCCAAGTGTAATGGGGGAGGTGGAGAACTACGGAACATACGACATGAAGTCGAATGAATCGATAATGACGATAATCTCCTGACACTTTCACAACCATGGAACTGAATGGAGATTCGATGCCACCAAGATGAAGACGGGGTTTAAGTCTGATATCTTCCTCACACCATCGCAGGGAAATGATCTTTTTTCGAGTAGGCGGCAGACGAGTGTCATTTCTATTGTTTATTGCAATAAACAAACTGTTTTGCTGTCATGCTGCCCAGTTTGACCTTAATTAAAAAAAAAACCCTTTACATATTTTTCCATGATGGTTGTGTGAAAAATGGCAAAATGGAAAATAAGTGAAAAATGGAAAATAAGAATTTTTTGTTAGTGTTGATTTTTCAATAAAAATAAAATAAACAAACAAATAAATAATAACAATAAAAACATAAAGTAATAAATAAATAAATTAGAAAAATGAAAAAGAAGCACCTCATTCCCCCCCAAAATCCCCCTCTCTTACCAAAATATCTGAGACTTCCAAGCATTTCTAAAAAAAATGTTAAAAAAATTAAAAAAAAATTAAAAAAAAAAAAAAAAGACTGGCGGTTATTAGAACAGCAAACGGGGATCGAAGCACATACCGATCTTATAGTCAGGTGTCCACAAACTTTTGACCCTATTCTGTACAAATGATTAAAACCGAAAAGTAAGCGAAATGACAGAACATGTGCTTAATCTACTATAACAGTACACGGCATATAGACACACACACACACACACACACACACACACACACACACACAAACACAACAACACAAACACACACACACACACACACACACACACACACACACACACACAAATGCCAGCCAGTCACACAGCGTTCTGTTGCTTTTGCTTCAATGTCCTTATTAATTAGTTCCCATGGTGAGGATGCATTAAAGGGGAGCGTCGTACTGTGATTTCACATTTACAGAAATCTATAGAACCCCTGCCACACACACACACACACACACACACACACACACACACACACACACACACACACACACACACAGAGCCACGCATGCAGGGAATCCCTTTAAAGAAGGGACGAATCAAACACCTCTGCACAGCGAGAGGGGAAAACGAAAGGATGGAGGAAGAGAGGGAGAAAAAGTCCGTCTCGGAGATTGAGGAAAAGATTTGTTTTTTTTGTCCTTACACAAACAAAAACAAGACAAATACACAATGCCAGGTTCAGACGCAGGAATATATCATAAGCGAGGAACGGGGTCGCTAATAATATTATATAAATGATGTATAAATAATAATGCAGAAATATAAATATTTAGCGTACACCGTAATGACCTCACGATAAACAAAATACTAGAATACAAATACACTCGCTTTTGACAACAGTGGAGTTCAGGGTGAGATGTGTGGGATGGAAAAAAAAAAAAAAACACCAAATCAGCAAAAAAATACATTTAAGAGTTTTTGAATTCAATTTAATTTCTATTTACGTTGTAATATTTAATCTGTAATGAGGAAATTAATTATTTATTTTAAAAAAAAAAGAAACAAAAAAGGGTGGAGACGAACCCAATGCACACTGAGCCTTTATAATCTCCTGATTAGTAAAATGAGCCAATCAGAAGCTTCCGATTCTTTAGTGTGAAAATGTTTTTTTTTATTATTATTATTATAAAGTTATTTTCTTTATTTTTTTTTTATTCTATTTTTCGCATTTTATATTGACATTTTTTTTTTTTATTTTTATTTTGAGAATAAATTATTAGGAAGTTATTTTATTATAAGGTTGTATATGTAATAGATTGCATATTATATATTTTTATTCTTTAATGAGATTGTATTACTATGAAATACCTATCATGAGATAATATTTTTGAGATTATATATATATATATATATATATATATATATATATATATATATATAGATAGATAGATATATAATATATCTATCTATATTTTCAGAGTATAATGTATTTACTATAAAATTATCATATTATTATATGAATTATATTCTGAAATGATATAATTGTAGAAGATAGATTTGTATTATTAATGTTATTAGAAACCCGGAGCACTAATCATTAAAGCCTAAACAGCTCCGCCCCCAAATGATCCCCTGACTGTGACTGAGCGTAAGCATATTTGGAATCTTGAAGGCTGTTATAGCGACACGGTGGCTAACCACTAGCACGTTCGCCTCACACCGCCAGGGTCCGGGTTCGATTCCCGTCTCGGCCATGTGTGTGTGGAGTTTGCATGTTCTCACCGTGCCTCCGGGGGTTTTTCTCCGGGTTCTCCGGTTTCCTCCCCCGGTCCAAAAACAAAAACATGCACTGTAGGTTGATTGGCACCTTGGAAAATTGTCCCTAGTGAGTGTGTGTGATTGTGTGAATGTGTGTGTGTGTGTCCTGCGATGGGTTGGCATTCCATTCAGGGTGTATCCTGCCTTAATGCCCATAGACGCCTGAGATAGGCACAGGATCCCCGAGACTCGAGGGAAGATCGGATATAGCGGTAGAAGATGAATGAATGAATGAATGAATGATATTCTGCCATTGTATCTCCTGATCATCAAATTCTGCTTTTCTGCACAACACAGATATAAAAAGTGACTACGTTTAAAAAAAAAAAACTTCTCCTTTAAGCTTGTAAACTCTGGACCTTTATTTTTTTTACACTGGTCTGCTCTTTTTACCTGTTTTTTTTCCCTTCCCAACATTGTTCTGATCGTTACGGGCCACACGGGGTTCAACTTCCCAATTAACTCTGAATTATGAAAATTGGCCAATCAGGAGCCTTCATTACATCCGTTCTACATTTTAAAGGCTGTTTAAAAAAAGAACGACAAATTGGCGTAGATGACCTTTCGACCCACTGGGACTCGGTGTGTAATTAGTTGTGTTTAACGACCTACACTGTGAGGAACGTTGATGTCATAATGAAATAATGAACTATCGTGCGCGAGGGGGGGGGGGCAGTTTCTTAGTCCTTTCCTTTCAAATGTTCTATTTTAGAGTTTATAACCTTAACAATGCATTTTATTTTATTTTTTTTACATTTACATTCTGAAGATAGTGAAGTTCGGAACGTTTATTTGTTAAAAACTTTTAGTCGCCTAACACGTCTAAACACACGCGTCCGATTCGCCGGAGGACCCTAGCGAGGAACCACTGATTGGCCAGTAGGCGTATCACCCTGTAGCCCACTGAAGCTGAGTTGAGCCTGGAGAGTACCTTGGAGGGATGACCTCCTGGGAAAACTATGTTGCTGATGGAAGAGGTGTTAATGTGGCCAGCAGGGGGCGCTTACCCTGTGGTCTGTGTGGGTCCAAGCACCGCGGCATAGTGACGCAGTGACACTATATCGTATTTCGTATGAGACGTTAAAACCAATGCTTATCCACTATTTTGTGACCCGCCCTAGGAAGAAGTTGAATCCGACAGCTACATACGATTCGCCGTATTTTTCCGTCATAGTACATAGTACAATGAGAGCGCCACTGCCACCTACTGTAGTGGATGAGCAATTCTACTTTATTCTACTACAGCAAAAAAAGCATATTCCCCGGGGGGGAGGGGTTGCGTGCCCCAAACCCGCCCTCCCCGGTCATATACAAATGTAATAAATGATTGCGGTGTTTTAGAGGATGTATAGACGTCACCAAAGATATAAAGAATTAAATGGAAAGGAGGAAAGGAGGAAAAAAACAATCCAGAAGAAGGAAAAAAAAGAGAGAGAGAGAGAGAGAATCGAGTACTAGACTCGAGCAACCGATCAGCTTCATGACTCACTTGGGGCGACTGAAATCAGGAAAACATGCAGCAGGTGCAGGAAAATCTTCAACCCGATTGATAATTTACAGATTTTTTACAGGAAGAAAAAAGAAAAAAGGAAAAAATGTATTCAAAAAAGAAAAGAAAAAAACAAAACAACGTGACCGTCGTCTCTGACCGATCCGTTGTGAGATCTTAAACCTCACAGCAGACCTTAAAATGTCTGACCTGAGATGCAAAAAAAAAAAAAAAAGGTGTAGATGTGCAACATAGGGGGCGCTGTTGCGCATAGTGTATTTTTTGTGTTTTTTGGGGGGGAAATAAGAAAAATAAGTTAAAATGAA
>JACRUU010000024.1:5278312-5308312 GCA_030449085.1 Kryptopterus vitreolus
TCATCACCACAATCACCACCATCACCACCATCACCATCATCATCATTATCACCACAATCACCACCAATCATCATCATCACATCACCATCATCACTCATCACCATCATCACCACCACCATCATCACCACCACCATCATCACCAATCATCATCACCATCATCATCATCACCACCATCATCATCCATCACACACATCATCACCATCATCATCATCATCATCATCATCATCATCATCACCATCATCACCATCATCACCATCATCATCCATCACCACCATCACCACCACCACCATCATCACCACCATCATCATCACCACCACCATCATCATCATCCGGAAGCACAGGAACATCTCTGGATCACTCCCTGTCAATCACATGCTGCACCTTCCGTGTTTTAACGTTTACACACTCCCCCCCCCCACACACTCCACACACTCCACACACTCCACACACACACACACACACTCCTCCCCCCCCCACACACTCCACACACTCCACACACTCCCCCCTCCCACACACACGCTGCACACTCCACACACTCCCTCCCCTCCCTGCAGTCCCTGACCCCGTTCCTGCGGTCCTACCTGATTCATCGTCGGTCTTGTGCTCGTTCTCTGAGTCGGTGAGGGTGAGTGCGGACTGGTCGGGGCTGGACAAGCCTGAGCTGTGGTGTGACTTCAGGCCCTGACCTCTCCACAGCTGGACGGCGCACTCGGGCGTCATCAGGCCTTCGGGATCGGAGTCGGCGTCGTAGGCGGCGCTCAGAGTGAAGCCTCGCTGCACCAGGCCCAGGTCCGAGCGGTACAAACTCCGCTGTTGAGACTCACACACGCCCAGATCTGCCAGGGTCAGGCTTCCTGCAAGAGCCAAGCAAGTCAGCCCATAATCAATAACCCACAGACGGACCTCAATCCAGCAGGAACGTCTAATAGACTAGAATTCTGTTGTAATAATAATAATAATAATAATAATAATCATCTCGTTTGAATTTATTGTACTGGCGCTAATCGACAGATAAAATCTGTTCTCCTTATAGTGATTCCAGAATGCAAATGAGGTGAGACGAGATTCAAGGTTCATCGAGTTACAAGAATAACCAGGAGACCTTAAATATAATAAGCATCAGAGAATCGCATCAGTGCATCGATTTTAAATATCCACGCTGGCATTTCAATCACGATGCGTCGCTTTCAACATACCGGCATCGCTAAAAACGCATTTATTTAATTATTATATAGAATTCTTTGTGAGGTACGAGAGCAGGGCTCGAACCCACGGTGTTGTGGTGCCTGGAACAGTCCAACCCGGGCAAGTAGTGAAACCCACAGATCGTGTAGAAGAAAACCTCGAACAAATAGGAAGACAAATGAAAAAAAAGGACTTTAACACAGGTTCTACTGCGGACTCGGGAACGAGAATAAAAAAATCTAAACAGCAAATAATAATAATTATAATAATAAACAAACGCAACCACCAAAAGGAGTCACTAAATAGAGCTAGGGACACTCGAGGGAGAGCTAGGGGAACGCTAGAGAGGGGGATCACTATAGACACTAGAGCGGGGGAACACTATAGACACTAAAGAGAGGGGGAACACTATAGACACTAGAGAGGGGGAACACTATAGAGAGAGGGGGAACACTAGAGACACTAGGGGGGGGGACACTAGAAACACTAGAGAGGGGGAACACTATAGACACTAGAGAGGGGGGAACACTATAGACACTAAAGAGAGAGGGGGAACACTATAGACACTATAAGAGAGGGAACACTATAGGGGGAACACTATAGACACTAGAGAGGGGGAACACTAGAACACTATAGACACTAAAGAGAGGGGGGGGAACACTATAGACACTAGAGAGGGGGGAACACTAGAGACACTAGAGAGGGGGAACACTAGAGACACTAGAGAGAGGGAACACTAGAGAGGGGGAACACTAGAGACACTAGAGAGGGGGAACACTATAGACACTAGAGAGGGGGAACAATAGAGACACTAGAGAGAGGGAACACTATAGACACTAGAGAGGGGGAACACTATAGACACTTAGAGAGGGGGAACACTATAGACACTAGAGAGAGGGGGAACAATGGGGGAACACTATAGACACTAGAGAGGGGGAACACTATAGACATTAGAGAGGGGGAACTAGAGAGTGGGGGAACACTATAGACACTAGAGAGGGGGAACACTATAGACACTAGAGTGGGGGAACACTATAGACACTAGAGAGGGGGGGGGGCACTATAGACACTAGAGAGGGGGAACACTAGAGACACTAGAGAGGGGAACACTATAGACACTAGAGAGGGGGAACACTAGAGACACTAGAGAGGGGAACACTATAGACACTAGAGAGGGGGAACACTAGAGACACTAGAGAGGGGGGAACAATAGAACACTAGAGACACTAGACACTAGAGAGGGGGGAACACTAGAGACACTAGAGAGGGGGAACACTATAGACACTAGAGTAACACTAGAGAACAATAGAGACACTAGGGAACACTATAGACACTAGAGAGGGGGAACAATAGGACACTAGGGAACACTATAGACACTAGAGAGGGGGAACACTATAGACACTAGAGTGGGGGAACACTATAGACATTAGAGAGGGGGAACACTATAGACACTAAAGAGAGGGGGAACACTATAGACACTAGAGGGGGGGACACTATAGACACTAGGGGGGAACACTAGAGACACTAGAGAGGGGGAACACTAGAGACACTAGACACTATAGAGAGGGGGAACACTATAGACACTAGACACTAGAGAGGGGGAACACTATAGGGAGGAACACTATAGACACTAGAGAGGGGGAACACTAGAGACACTAGAGAGGGGGAACACTATAGACACTAAAGAGAGGGGGAACACTATAGACACTAGAGTGGGGGAACACTATAGACATTAGAGGGGGGAACACTAGAGACACTAGAGAGGGGGAACACTATAGACACTAGAGCGGGGGAACACTATAGACACTAGGGGGGGAACACTATAGACACTAAAGAGAGGGGGAACACTATAGACACTAGAGAGAGGGGGGAACACTATAGACACTAAAGAGAGGGGGAACACTATAGACACTAGAGAGGGGGAACAATAGAGACACTAGGGGGGAACACTATAGACACTAGAGAGGGGGAACACTATAGACACTAGAGAGGGGGAACACTATAGACACTAGAGTGGGGGAACACTATAGACACTAGAGAGGGGGAACACTATAGACACTAGAGTGGGGGAACACTATAGACATTAGAGAGGGGGAACACTATAGACACTAGAGAGGGGGAACACTATAGACACTAGAGAGGGGGAACACTATAGACATTAGAGAGGGAGAACTAGAGAGGGGGAACACTATAGACACTATAGACACTAGAGGGGGAACACTATAGACACTAAAGAGAGGGGGAACACTATAGACACTAGAGAGGGGGAACACTATAGAGACACTAGAGAGGGGGAACACTATAGACACTAAAGAGAGGGGGAACACTATAGACACTTAGAGAGAGGGGAACTAGAGACACTAGGGGGGGAACACTATAGACACTAGAGAGGGGGAACACTATAGACACTAAAGAGAGGGGGAACACTATAGACACTAAAGAGAGGGGGAACACTATAGACACTAGAGAGGGGGAACACTATAGACACTAGGAGGGGGGGACACTATAGAGAGGGGGAACACTATAGAGAGGGGGAACACTATAGACACTAAAGAGAGGGGGAACACTATAGACATTAGAGAGGGGGAACACTATAGACACTAGAGAGGGGGAACACTATAGACATTAGAGAGGGGGAACACTATAGACACTAAAGAGAGGGGGAACACTATAGACACTAGAGAGGGGGATCACTATAGACACTAAAGAGAGGGGGAACACTATAGACACTAGAGAGGGGGAACACTATAGACAATAGAGAGGGGGAACACTATAGACACTAGAGAGGGGGAACACTATAGAGAGAGGGAACACTAGAGAGGGGGGGGGGCACTATAGACACTAGAGAGGGGGAACTAGAGAGAGAAAGGGGCAGGGCTCGAGAGTGTTAAGGACAGGACTCAGACCAGAGAACAGGGAACAAAATATAAACATAAATAAAGGCAACAAACAAAACTGGAAAGACGGTGAACTGTGAAAAGGCTACAAGAAAAGGAAAAAAAAGAAAGGACACAACAAAAACATAGTTAGCGCAAAATGCCCGACCCAAACACAATGTAATCCCGAAACAAGGCAGCACATCGACACCACAAAAAATAAACACACACACACACACACACACACACACACACACACACACACACACACACACACACACACACACACACACACATGGACCAACAAATGAGAAAGGAAAGGGGGGAACTTATAACAAAAGGGAATGAGGAGCAAGTTGGAAAAATGAGTGGGTAGGGGACAGGGAATAGGGCATAGGGGGTAAAGGGCCCAGTGGCAACCCCTAGTGGTCCCCACAAACCAGGTCCAGAGTCTGACAATTATTAGTATGTTGTATTTTCACTGAAAAGTCATTTATGACCAATGTTTTTTTTGCACCATAAATGTACAAATTCTACAAATGATTACAATTGTATAATAATCTCCATTAGTTTCTAATTATATAAATAAAATAAATCTACAAATTCTACATTATTACAAATTCATAATAATTTTCTCATTAGTTTCTAATTATATGAATAAAAAATTCTACAAATTCTACAAATTTATAATAATCCCCAACAGTTTCTAATTATATAAATAAAAAACATTCTACAAATTCTACATTATTACAAATTCATAATAATCTCCATTAGTTTCGAATTATAATAATATAATATATAATATTCTTGTCATATATCGTTTTATCGCTTCAATGCGATAAGGTTCTCTATACAGCAGCCCATGACACACCGACCTTCACCTCCAATTCAAACCCACCGCCTCGTCCTCTGTTCAGCTCTTTTCACTGAGATATCAATACCCGTTTTCTCTCTCTCTCTCTCTCTCTCTCTCTCTCTCTCTCTCTCTCTCTCCCTCGCTTTTCAGCTTGATCCCTGAGGCCAGAATGTGCAAAGTCTCAGTGAGAGAATTTTTCCTCCAGCCTCGGGTTTGTACACTTGTTTGCATTTGTGTCTTGCTGATCTCGCGTTGGCGCTGCGATCCATTACTCTGCATTAAGCAAATACTGTTTAATCACAAGATACCTTGTGGCACTAAAGCCCCGGAGTTGGCACGGGAAAGTGATTAGCACTGGCATGCATGAGTGTGCTAAGCTGTCAAAAAAAGAAGAAGAAGTGCTTGGGAGAAAAGAACACAGCCAGTTGAGTTTCATGGGAGGCTCCTGAGCACGAGTATGGCCCTAAACACTTCCACATAACACTTCCACATAACACTTCCCCATAACACTCCCCTAAACCCCCTAACACTTCCCCTAAACACTTCCCTAAACACTTCCCACTTCCCATAACAAACACTTCCCCTAAACACTTCCCCAAAACAGGCCCCTAAACACTTCCCTAAACATTCCCCAACAATCCCCAATAACACTTCCACATAACACTTCCCCATAACACTTCCCTAAACACTTCCCTAAACACTTCCCTATAACACTTCCAATAACACTTCCCCATAACACTTCCCCATAACACTTCCCCATAACACTTCCCCATAACACTTCCCTAAACACTTCCCCATAACAATAACACTTCCCTAACACTTCCCCCAATAACACTTCCCTAAACACTTCCCCATAACACTTCCCCAAACACTTCCAATAACACTTCCCATAACACTTCCCCATAACACTTCCCCAAACACTTCCCCATAACACTTCCCCAATAACACTTCCACATAACACTTCCCCAACACTTCCCCCTAAACACTTCCCCATAACACTTCCCCATAACACTTCCCCATAACACTTCCCTAAACACTTCCCCAAACACTTCCCCATAACACTTCCCCAATAACACTTCCCTAAACACTTCCCCAATAACACTTCCCCATAACACTTCCCCATTCCCATAACACTTCCCCATAACACTTCCCCAATTCCCCAACACTTCCCCATAACACTTCCCCAATAACACTTCCCCATAACACTTCCCCAATAACACTTCCCCATAACACTTCCCCAATAACACTTCCCCATAACACTTCCCTAAACACTTCCCTAAACACTTCCCCAAACACTTCCCCAAACACTTCCCCAAACACTTCCCCAACACTTCCCCATAACACTTCCCCATAACACTTCCCTACTTCCCCATAACACTTCCCCAATAACACTTCCCCATAACACTTCCCCATAACACTTCCCTAAACACTTCCCTAATAACACTTCCCCTAACACTTCCCTAAACACTTCCAAAACACTTCCCCAAACACTTCCCCAATAACACTTCCACATAACACTTCCCCATAACACTTCCCCTAAACACTTCCCTAAACACTTCCCCAATAACACTTCCCCATAACACTTCCCTAAACACTTCCCTAAACACTTCCCTAAACACTTCCCTAAACACTTCCCCAAACAATAACACTTCCCTTAACACTTCCCCATAACACTTCCCCAATAACACTTCCCCATAACACTTCCCCAATAACACTTCCACATAACACTTAAACCTTCCCCTAAACACTTCCCTAAACACTTCCCTAAACACTTCCCTAAACACTTCCCCAAACTTCCCTAACACTTCCCCATAAACACACTTCCCTAAACACTCACCTCCCTAAAGCACTTCCCCTAAACACATCCCTAAAAACACTCCCTAAATGGCAGGGTGGAGAGGGAGGATTGGCCGGGTGGAGTGGGGGGGACGCCTGGGTGGAGTGGGGGGATTGGCCGGGTGGAGTGGGGGGGATTGGCTGGGTGGAGTGGGGGGGGGGGATTTGGCCGGTGGAGTGGGGGGGATGCCTGGGTGGAGTGGGGGGATTGGCCGGGTGGAGTGGGGGGGATTGGCTGGTGAGTGGGGGGATTTGGAGGGTGGAGTGGGGGATTGCGAGGGTGGTGGAGTGGGGGGGACTGGCTGGGTGGAGTGTGTGTGTGTGTGTGTGTGTGTGTGTGTGTTGGGGGGGATTTCCTGGGTGGAGTGTGTGTGTGTGTGGGGGGGTGGGGGGGGGGGATTGGCAGGGGCATGTTTTTGTTGTAAAATAGCCTGAAAGACTAAAGAAAAAAGAAACGAGTGGGGAATTAATTACAAACTCGAGTCAGTGAAAGTTTTTCCACATAATGAAGAGGATTCATGTAAATGCTAACGAGTCACCAAAGCAGTCAAAATCCATACAGTGTCACCTGGAGAAAGTGATTCTGTCGCTCCTGCGTCTCTTTTTCCCTATCTATCTATCTATCTATCTATCTATCTATCTATCTATCTATCTATCTATCTATCTATCTCTACCTCTATCTACTATCTACTATCTACTACTACCTACCTACCTATACCTACCTACCTACTACCTACCTATCTATCTATCTATCTATCTATCTATCTATCTATCTATCTATCTATCTATCTATCTATCTATCTATCTATCTATCTACCTACCTACCTACCTATGTACCTATCTACCTATCTATCTATCTATCTATCTATCTATCTATCTATCTATCTATCTATCTATCTATCTATCTATCTATCTATCTATCTATCTATCTATCTATCTATCTATCTATCTATCTATCGTCTATCTATCTATCTATCCGCCCCTGTCTGTCTATTATTACTACCTACTCTATATTTCCATCTACCTGTCCATACCTATCTATCTATCTATCTATCTATCTATCTATCTATCTATCTATCTATCTATTATCTATATCTATCTATCCTATATCTATCTATCTATCCATTGTCTATATGTCTGTCTATATATCTGTGTCTGTCTGTCTGTCTTTCCATATATCTTTCTGCCCTGCCCATCATCCATCCAGCATCCATCCATCCATCCATCCATCTATCTATCTGTCTGTCTATCTGTATGTCTGTCTGTCTGTCTGTCTTCCAAGGTTCATCTTTCCATCCGTGCATTGATCCCTTCATCCGCCCTACCCACCCATTTACTTGGCTGTATTTCTATCCATCCGTCTCTCCATCTACATATTTATGTTTAAGCCCTGATAATACTCAATAGGAGTGTGACCCCGTGTGATGCCATGCACTAAACCAATCAATGATGCACAGTACAATAAGCCCCACCCCCAAACTCAAACATAGCTCTTAACCCCCCCCCCCCCCCAAAAAAAACCCTCCACACACAACCAAGAAAAGCACACACAAAAAAATATATATAAATTCCCCAACGCCAGAAGAACAAACAGGATGTGAATCTGGAGGAGAACAACAACAGGTTTGGCGAGGGCGAGCGCACCACCTGTGGAGCTCCTGCACAAGCACAGATGTTTCCAGCTGCCCTGAAGCGCCGTACCTGCTGTGAAGCTTCAGAAGCCCACAGGCTGCGGCTCCACGTAGGCTGTGTGAATAAAAGTGCGTTGGAACGCAGCGACTCGAAAGTCATGATCGTACCGAGTCACTGGCGTTTTTTCTTACTCCTACGCGCGCTCGAGCGCGAGCGCTAACAATCTGCACTCTGTTCTCTCTCTCTCTCTCTCTCTCTCTCTCGTTTTTTTTTTTTTTAAACAACACAGGATTAAACACATTATTGTCGAAATCCTCCTGACATTTACGAGTGGAAGCGAGAAGGTTGCGATCATCTGCGCTTTTTGGAAAGCAGATTTCCAGCCTGGGCCAGTTTGTAGCAGCGCAACACAAAGCGAGCGGCGGAACGAGCGATACGCCAGCGAAAAGAGGGGGGGGGAAAGAGAAGAGAGAGTTTATAGAAATAGCAGGTGGCTCCCTGGTGTCTTACACACACACACACACACACACACAGTATATATACGGTATGGCTTTAGTATATGTGGAGATTTATCCTGCTGAGATTTGTTCATTTACGACACTGCAGCTTTTTCTCTTTCTCTCTTTTTTTTCTTCTCCTCCTCTTTGCAGATTTTTTAGTGCCAGAAAATTTACTCTGTTTTTTTTTTCACCACCGACTGATCCATAAACCAAAACTCTATACATGCACGAAATGTCAAACAACATTTATCCATCCGTCTATCCATCCATCCATCCGTGTGTTTTTCTGCCTTCGCTTCTATCTTTTCATCTATCCGCATCTCTGCGAATTCATCCATCCGTCTATCCATCTATCTGCTTGTCCAGCTGTCAGTATTTCTATCTATCCATCTATCTATTTATCTATCTATCTATCTATCTATCTATCTATCTATCTATCTGTCTATCTATCTATCTATCTATCTATCTGTCTGTCTGTCTGTCTGTCTGTCTGTCTATCTATCTGTCTATCTATCTGTCTGTCTATCTATATCCATCTTTCCATCTGTTTGTTTCTCTGCCTATCTATCTATCTATCTATCTATCTATCTATCTATCTATCTATCTATCTATCTATCTATCTATCTATCTATCTATCTATCTATCTATCTATCTATCTATCTATCTATCTATCTATCTATCTATCTATCTAGTCTGTCTATCTGTCTATCTATCTATCTATCTATCTATCTATCTATCTATCTATCTATCTATCTATCTATCTATCTATTTGTTTTATCCATCCATCCATCCATCTGTTTGCTTACCTGTCTGTATTTCTATATATCTATAGATTTATCTAACCATTCATCTGTCTTTCTATCTTTTGACCATCCATCCATCTACAGTATCTGTTCATTTTCTGCATTTGCTTACTTACTATCTATCTATCTCAACATCCATCCATCCATCCATCCATTCATCCATCCTTCTATCTATGTCTCTCTATGTCCTTCTATGTCCATCCATCTGTGTTTCTATCATCTATCTGCACTTTACTAGTCTATCCACCATCTATATTTTTATCTCCATCGATCCATTCATCCATCCATTTGTCTGTTTGTTTTTCTGCCTTTATTTCTATCTGTTCATTTATCTGCATCTCAATGCATTCATCCATCTGTTTGTCCATCTGTCCACATTTCTATCTATATATTTATCTATCCATTCATCTGCATTTTATCTTTTGCGCATCCATCTATCCATCCATCCATCCATCCATCCATCCATCAGTTCATCTATCTGTTCATTTTTGTGCCTTTAGTTTTATCTATCTGTCTGCCTGTCTGTGTCTGTCAACCTGCCCATCCATCTGTGTTTCTATCTATCTGCATTTTAGTAGTCTATCCACCAATCAGTATTTTTATCTCCATCGAACCACCTATCCATCCATCCATCCATCCATCCATCCATCCATCCATCCATCCATCCGTTTGTGTTTATCTATTCATCTACATGTCTATCAACCTATCTGTCATTTATCTGTATTTCCAATCGTTCCATCTGTCTGTATTTCTATTCTATCTCTACCCATCCTTCTATCCATCTGCATTTCTATCTCTTTATCTGTCTGTCAGAATTTACATACTATTTCCATCCATCCATCCATCATTTTTTGCCGAGAGACGAGAGAGAAGACTGGACACACAAATGATGGAGTCGGTCTGAGCAAATGGTTCATTTTGAACGAGTCGTTAATGTGACTCAGAAGAGCAAGTTCAAAGAGTGACTCAAAGAGTGATTCGTTCATTTTCGTCTGGACGAAAAGAATCGTAAAATCTTTCTGAAAGTCCGACGATTAAAGAACAAACGACTCGACTCTTCGGATCCGAGTCGTTTGTTCTTTAATCATGTGACTTTCAGTGACTCTCTGCAGTGAATGACACATGAAACGGAATCGAGTCTTATTGTCTGAGTCGTTCGTTCTTTTGTCACATGACTCCAATAGACGCTACGGACTTATTTATACATAAATAAATGATCGTAATGACAGTTGGTGAATCTGCTTAATAAAAAAGTAACGTTTTATTTGATGTCTGAACGAAAATGACCACAAAAAAAAATAAAGATTTGTTCATTTTGATTCAAAGGACCATAACGAAAATAATCACACTTTGTCTCCAGGTTGAGCAGAAAAGAATGCACGGCCGTCGGAAAGGAACCCCAGGAGTTCACATCAGGATCTCGGAAAATTTCGGAAGGTTCCAAGAAATATCGCTGGGTCGTTATGGAGGAAATGAGAAAGCGCACTAAGGTCATTTGCTCCAGGAGCAATCGCTATGGCAACGCGGCCCCCGTCGGCATGCCGGAGGATAGATTGGCGTAGTCGGCAGAAATGACTGAGGAGGTGAAATCTCCTCGCAGGATACCACCTTGACTCGCGCGCTTACGGCGCTGAAAGGTTCGGAAAAGGTCCCCCTTCGCGACGCTCTACGGAATCAAATTATATCGCCGCTCGGAACCTGGATTCCCGAAAGGGCTGGCATTTTCCTGCTCCCGAATCAAACGAGGAAGCTGACCTCGCTTAAAAGTGATCAGCGAAGCACCATGAAGAACTCGGGACCTCCTGCGAGCTGTAAAGCCGAAAGAACAGTGTAACCTTTGCAATTATAATAAAAAAAAAAAAAAGAAAAGAAAGAAAGCTCGCCGTGGTTGACACTCCGGGTCCCCAAACGAGTGCTCGCAATTTTGTTCAGACAAAAGAGGTCGTTCAGTCGTCCACATGTAGCGATCTATTGTTTATTATATTATAATATAATATCGGTGGAGCAAGGGTGGTTAGCACGTTCGCCTCACGCCTCCAGGGTCCGGGTTCGATTCCCGTCTCGGCCATGTTTGTGTGGTGTGTGCATGTTCTCCCCCGTTCCTCCCCGTGCCTCAGGGGGTTTTTCTCCGGGTTCTCCGGTTTCCTCCCGGTCCAAAAACATGCACGGTAGGTTGATTGGCACCTTGGAAAATTGTCCCTAGTGTATGAATGTGTGTGTGTGTGTGTGTGTCCTGTGATGGGTTCCATCCAGGGTGTATCCTGCCTTAATACCCATAGACGCCTGAGACAGGCACAGGCTCCCCGTGACCCGAGGGAAGATCGGATATATCGGTAGAAGATGAATATTGGTGGAGGGGGTGGAGCCCAGTCATTAAGGTGCTGGGCTGCTGAACGGAAGGTCTGGGGTTCTACTTCCGGTATCACCAAGCTGCCACCCTTGGGTCCTTGAGCAAAGCCCTAACCCTCTGTGCTCCAGGGGGCGCTGTATCATGGATCACCCTGTACTCTTCGGATCCGAGTCGTTTGTTCCTTAATCATGTGACTTTCAGTGACTCTCTGCAGTGAATTACACATGATTACATCATCACGTCAAAGGTTAAATGCTTCGTTGCCTCACGGTGTACCTTGATTTCCCAGCATTCTCTACACCCTACGTGTTAATGCTATCCCATGGTATTGATGTATCAATCGAGAGAGACCGGAAAACAGCGTCTACTATACGCCGAAAATTGTGAACCCGTTTGTCCTGAAGGGGGCGCTGTCCTCCATACAAGAGCCTGCTGACGAATAAATCGACGATGCTCCGCTAGATCCCGAACAAAACGCCGTGTTTACCGACTGTTGTTTTCGCGATCGAGTGATCGATAGTGATAAAGTCGGCTCCACCCTCTATGATCTCATTTTTGGGGTCCTGACCGCCGCAGTCCTTTAGCTCGGACCGTGGAGTCGTTCTGCTGCCTATTTTACTTAAATAGTACCGCAGCTATATTACTTCATATCATAAATGTCAAATCACCAGATAGCAATAAACCCTTGACCTTTTAAAATCTCATCCCAGGTTCGGTGAGAATTATTGTCTCTTTTTTCTCCGCCCCCCTCCCTCCCGCTCTCCGCTGTTTACCCGAGCAGCAGGGTCTAGCCGAGCGTGGTGACCGGGACCGTCACACAACATCAGAAGGATGCGTTCGGCGTTGCCCCTTAATCATGTCAGTGCACCTGATTGAACCGCCGGAAAAAAATATCTGGCCTTCGCGGAAGCGCCTTTCTCCCCTTTTCAAGCCTCAGCCGCTCGGGTCATTTCGGTGCATTTGACTTGGCACGTGGCCTGACTGTCAGACACCTGTTTCTCCCCCTCTCCCTCTCTCTTTCCCTCTCTCTCTCTCCTTCCTCTTTCGTTCGCATTCACGACGTCCCGCTTAAGTGCGCGCCCCGCCGAAAGACGTCTCCGCAAAACGCCGCTTTTGTTATTTCTCCTTTTCTCCTCTCTCCGCGCCCGTAACGCCATCAGCCGCCCACAATTCACTCCGCCAGCATAATACCTGAAGTCTGCTCCATTCAGCGGCGCCGACAAAAGGTGAAGAAAGGTGGCTGGAGTGTTGGGGGAGGGGTCAAGGCCAAACCGGTATAAAACCATCAAATATTATGTACATCTTTATTCGGTTTTACGAGCCGGAGACTGTGTTAGCAGGAGATATTTTCTTTGTGTTTCGAAGGGACTCCCTTTTTGCACTGGAGAGGTTTTCGTCCGACAGGAGAGGGTTTTTATTGTGGCGTATGACCGACCCCGAGAAGTGTGAATTAGGGTCCATTAGGGTGAATGCTGGGAAATCATGATACGCCATGCTGCGATAGAACATTTCCTCTTCGATATGATAATGGGACAAAGTTTTTTTAAGGATAAGCAATCGCAGTCGTAATAAGGCTGGAAGAAACAGTACCGGATTATAATCACAGAACTTTGAATCTCATATATATATATATATATATATATATATATATCTATATATATATATATATATATATATATATATATATATATATATATATATATATATATATATATATCTATATATATATATATATATATATATATATATATATATATATATATATATATATATATATATATATATATAGCAAGGCCCTTAAGCCACTTCAGTTTCCCATCTGTCTTGGAAGTGCTTCGATCGGCATCAGTTTTTCCCGTCATGGATTACATCATCAACGACTATTTATTTTCATTGTGAAATGGTTTTATTTCAAGCTTTATATATATATATATATATATATATATATATATATATATATATATATATATATATATATATATATATATATATATATTCATTCATTCATTCATTCTACCTTCCACCGCTTTATCCGATCTTCCCTCGGGTCACGGGGAGTCTGTGCCTATCTCAGGCGTCTATGGGCATTAAGGCAGGATACACCCTGGATGGAATGCCAACCCATCACAGGACACACACACACACACAATCACACACACACATTCATACACTAGGGACAATTTTCCAAGGTGCCAATCAACCTACCGTGCATGTTTTTTTTTTTGGACTGGGAGGAAACCGGAGAACCCGGAGAAAAAAAAACCCCCTGAGGCACGGGGAGAACATGTAAACTCCACACACACATGGACGAGACTGGACTCGAACCCGGATCCTGGCGGTGTGAGGCGAACGTGCTAACCACTACGCCACCGTGCCCCATACAGATGTTATGATTATATCAATGTCTCTCTCTCTCTCTTTATTAAAATGATTGATTTTATTAAAATGATTTAATGTTTATTTTTACTCTGTAAATTATTCTTTTAATATTAATTACAAATCATTATTTAACAAGTGTGACTTTTCCTTTCAGGATCGTACGTTTGGGTTTTTTTAGCTTTGTGGTTGAAGAGAGAATACAGCTGCTCCTCGGGATTATGCTGGTCTTCTACACTGAAAGCCTAATGTGCTGAGCAAAGCGATTTTCCCGAAGCTTTTTAAGTGCGATGCCTTCTCCTGGAACCTGAATTCATCACGTATTTTACAATGGAAACATTCACTAAAAAAGTAACATAGAAATTAACAAGAAATGAATATTAAAAGGACAATTTCCAGAGTAAAATAAATATGTAATAAACAATAATCAATCAATTTTAAATAGCGAATTGAAAACGTGCCTAATTTTGGTCAAATTTGCAAAAACACACATGTATTGCAAAACAGATTTTACTCTCGCATGAGGTGGGTTTTTTTTTTTAGACGATGCGAGAAAGGAATAATTCGCAAAACTGTAATGGAAACATTTTTTTCTGCATTTCCAGGTCACATGATCTACCTCGCCTTGCCGTGGGCGTGATGCTGCAGGTGCTACACGAGGCTCTATTGCACTGCACAGCTCAAAAAAAGTGGCCACGTTCATCCGGAAATTGTGAATCCACAGGTGAAATCGCGCACTATTAGTGCCTATGTCTACGATTACAAATAAAAACGGCGAATGCGTTGGCTGTGATAGAAGTAACCCTGCCGATATCTGTCTCCACTTTTTGAATGACTTATCGCGAGAGGACCAGTTTTAGTGGATATGATATGGCAAATGGCATCACCGTCATTTCGCGACAGTTTTTTATCGACATTTAGAAAATAGAGCAAAAGTTTTGCGCAAACTTGTAATGGAAACGTGCCTAATAATTTTATTAATTTTATTAAAGGGGCGATATTGAGAGAAATTGATGTATTTAAAACATCTGGTACAGAGTATTAGAAACATGAAAAGTATACCTCGGGTCACAGGGAGCCTGTGTCTATCTCAGGCGTCTATGGGCATTAAGGCAGGATACACCCTGGATGGAATGCCAAGCCATCACAGGACACACACACACATACACACACTCACACACACATTCATACACTAGGGACAATTTTCAAAGGTGCCAATCAACCTACCGTGCATGTTTTTGGACCGGGAGGAAACTGGAGAACCCGGAGAAAAACCCCCCTGAGGCACGGGGAAAACATGCACAAACTCCACACACACATGGCCGAGACGTGAATCGAACCCGGACCCTGGAGGTGTGAGGCGAACGTGCTAACCACTAAGCCACTGTGCCCCTTTTATTTATATATATATATATATATATATATATATATATATATATATATATATATATATATATATATATATATATATATATATATATATAACATACATACAAGGGTGTATATATTGGGTATGATACATATAAAGTAAGGATATTATAATATCTGGAAATCAAGTTTCAAATCAAGAGCTCAAGCAAAAATACACCGCAATTTCCACTCGCGCGCCGCACGCTCACCTCGCATTTCAGTGTTGCATGGAATGGAAATGAGGACGCTGATGGGAATTTTGCTTTTTTTACACGTGATGAGACAATCGAGGCCGTAGTCAAATCCTAGCCAAAGACTTGCTATTATGCCAAAGATCAGAGGCATCATCTGCATAAAGTCTCCACCCTTCAGAACAGAGCAAAAAAAAAAAAAAAAAAAAAAAAAAAAAAACGTGACTTTTAGTCAAATTCTTCTCAGCATCTGGAAACAGAGAAGTAAATGAGCAGCACCTTGACGATTTCCAAAAGAAATTTAGCTTTCACCTGGAGAAAAAATGGGAAAAAGGGGAACTAAATGACGACTCTTTCGTCGCATTACTACAGTTTATCCTTCAAAGCCTTGTATACAGACGTTCCCCTATGTTTCTTCATAGGAGGAAGTTTTTTACTATTGACAACTACATGTCTCCTAACTATGTTTATAAAATATAAGGTATAAAAACACTAGTTTACTCAGTCATGAATGCTGCAATTAAGAAAAGTCAAATGAACAAATTTTACTTTGTGGACAGGCTTGTTCGTACTGGCGAAAGTTCGTAAAGTGTTTGTTTGTAGGGACGGGAATGTACCTATCTACCTACCTACCTACCCATCTATCTACCTACCTACGCATCTACCTACCTATCTATCTATCTTCTTATCTATCTACCTACCTAAATCTACGTACCCACCTACCTACCTACTTATCTGCCTACCCACCCACCTACCAACCTACCTACCTACTTATCCACCTACCTACCTACCGACCCATCTATCTACCTACCTATCTATCTATCTATCTATCTATCTATCTATCTATCTATCTATCTATACCCACCTACCTATCTTCTTATCTATCTACCTACCTACCCAACCTACTTATCTACCTATCTACCTACCCACAAACCTACCTACCTACCTACTTATCCACCTACCTACCTACCTACCCATCTGTATACCTACCGGCTTATCTATCTACCTACTTGCCTACCTACCTACCTACCCATCTATCTACCTACCAACATATCTATCTATCTATCTATCTATTTATCTATCTATCTATCTATCCTTCTATCTATCTATCTATCTATCTATCTATCTATCTATCTATCTATCTATCTATCTATCTATCTATCTATCTATCTATCTATCTACCTATCTATCTTCTTATCTACCTACCTACCCACACACCCACTCACCTACCTACTTATCTACCTACCCACCCACCTACCTACCCACCTACCTACCTACCTACCCACCGACCTATCTATCTAACTACCTATCCACCTACTTAACCAACCCACCTATCTATCTATCTATCTATCTATCTATCTATCTATCTATCTATCTATCTATCTATCTATCTATCTATCTATCTATCTATCTATCTATCTATCTATCTGTCTATCTGTCTGTCTGTCTGTCTGTCTGTCTATTTATCTGTCTATTTTTCTATCTATCTATCGCTTTAACAGGTGTTACTGTGTAACAGGTCAGTCAGTCGGAGCAGTGATGCAGCGCTGTGAGGACCAGTGGCTCAGGAATTATTGATTGGACGGTTGTCCCCAGCTGATCCTTAACTCTTAACCCTCATCTCTGCGGTGGTTAACATTTCTTGGGGTGGATCAATGAAGTTTAATGTTTCAGTAAATCAGTCAGGATTTCAGTCTGGCGAAACTTACTTCATCAAGCTCGCTAATCTCCGAGCGATGGAAGTGTCACATGGTAATTATTCGCGCGGTCGTTTCCTGGTGTCTTCAGTACGAAGCCAGAGCGCTTTGCATTTTACACTTATACGTGTATTTTTAACCGAACAAAAGCTAAATTAAAGTGATTAATTCTTTTAATGTGTAATATTTAATAAAGACTTCTGAATGGGATCCAGGGATCCAGTAAATGAGACGTTGAGACAGCAAACACACACACACACACACACACACACACACACACACACACACACACACACTCTGTCATTAAACATTCACTTTTCATTATCGCTTTTTATACAAACCATGTAACGAGGATCCTTTATCAGAGCCAACAGAGTCTCCGTTTTCTACGTCGCTAACAGGAGGTTGTCTGTTGTCTTATATAGTCTTATATTAAGCTTACTAGCTGCGCATTCACAACAGGTACGATCTCCTCACTATATTAGCGTATATTACCGTATGGAGCCTTAAGCAAGCGCATCGCATTCCCAAATCCGTATTACGCAATAAAGCACATTTTTCTTTTTTATGAACGCCATGCGCTTCCGTATAACCTAAACACCAATTTATCACCAGTTTATATGGAAAAGCAACCGGAACAGAATTCTTAAAGGAGCCACGTCCCATATTTTACACTTAAAACAAACACTAAACAAAGTAACATTGAAATGAACAAGAAATTAATTAATTAACAATATTAAAAGAATAATTTATAAAGCAAAATAAATAATCATGGAATGATCAAACATTTTATTAAAGGGAGAGATTTTGAGAATAATGTATATAATTGTAAACATCTGTTACAGCTTTATTAAGAGTATTAGGAACATTAAAAACATGGGATTAATGTGCGATTAATCACAATTAAATATTTGAATCGATTGTGAGCCCTTATTTTATATTTTAATATATTTTAATCAGTATAGCCTGTTGAAATATATTCTAGTATTTCTTTATATGTTCATTCATCTTCTACCGCTTTATCCGATCTTCCTCGGGTCACAGGGAGTCTGTGCCTATCTCAGGCGTCTATGGGCATTAAGGCAGGATACACCCTGGATGGAATGCCAACCCATAGGGGGAAAAAAATAGGGGATAAAGACGAAAATGAAGGAATTTTTCTGGAACAAGTGAAAAAAGAAGGGCAAAGTGTGAACGAAGGATAAACCTTAAAGTGCACTTCTTGCTCTAGCCTCGAAACTCTGCTAAACCGGGAATCTGATTAGGGACGAACGCGAGCTAGTGAGGTTATAAATGTGTCTTCTGCATGTGGTGAGACCGTAACCAGAACAATTACATTATTTGCCTGTTAAATTCCAGTCAAACTTATTCATGAAGGTCAGAGAGGGCGCTAGCACACTCTATACACCACCATAACAAACGTTTGGCACACGTTTTGGGACAAACTTCCATATATACATCATATACATCACACAGGATAAATCAAAGCAAGATAGAAGTTCCATTTCCTGTCAATTGAAAATTTTTGACCTGTGCTCATCTCGGAAGTCGTCTTAAGCCTTATTCGGGTCGAATTAGTGGCGAGGGATCAGGGACTCTCCTCTTTATAATAATAAATAAGTAAATAAATAAATACATAAATTGCGTTTGGACTGCAACCAAATAAACACAGAAGGTTTTAAGCGAGTTCCTAAGCGTTTGCGTCATGTGGTCATGTGGTCAGGTGACCATAATTCATCCACAAGGAGCTGTTGGAGTCTTTAGGTGATGTGATAGATAGATAGATAGATAGATAGATAGATAGATAGATAGATAGATAGATAGATAGATAGATAGATAGATAGATAGATAGATAGATAGATAGATAGATAGATAGATAGATAGATAGATAGATAGATAGATAGATAGATAGATAGATAGATAGATAGATTTATCAATTGGATGAATGGATGAATGATATATAGGTAGAACAACCAATGGACAGACAGACAGACAGACAGGTAGGTAGGTAGGTAGGTAGGTAGGTAGGTAGATGGATAGATAGATAGATAGATAGATAGATAGATAGATAGATAGATAGATAGATAGATAGATAGATAGATAGATAGATAGATAGATAGATAGATAGATAGATAGATAGATAGAACCACCAATGGACAGAAAGGCAGACAGACAGACAGACAGACAGACAGACAGACAGACAGACAGACAGACAGACAGACAGACAGACAGACAGATAGATAGATAGATAGATAGATAGATAGATAGATAGATAGATAGATGTATCAATTGGATGAATGGATGAATGAATCTTAGATAGCTATATAGCTAGATATACCAAAGGACAGACAGACAGACAGACAGACAGACAGACAGACAGACAGACAGACAGACAGACAGACAGACAGACAGATAGATAGATAGATAGATAGATAGATAGATAGATAGATAGATAGATAGATAGATAGATAGAACAACCAATGGATAGACATACAGACAGACAGGCAGACAGACAGAAAGATGTGGTTATACACTTTATGGATAAAAGTAATATAGATGAGAGATGATGACGGATGTGATGTGGGAGTGCACTGGACTGGAAACATTGCTGATACAAGAGCAGACCTGAGGTAAATAAAAGTAGCAGGTAAAGGGAAAGGGTATCAGAGTGAACATTATAGCCTGCGTAAAAAAAACTATAAAACGAGTGGCTGTTCGGGAGAACGTCTCAAATTCAGATTTGGCTCAGTGAGCTAATCCTAATCCCGGCTCAGAGCAGCGTCGGCTCCCAAAACAGTGACGATCTGTTATTATGGGGTGATCACAAACAAACAGTCCCCTGTAGTGCTCCTGGATACGACCTGAATGCTGGCTGGATGCACCGTCTACTACAGAAGAACATAAAGAGGGAGGCGGTTTATTGCTTGGGGTGAACCGTGGATCAGAAACAAACTAATAAAAAATAAAACAAAAACAACAATCACATTTACAAGTGCCATAATCTTGTTTATTCAAATGAGCAAATGAGGGTCAAGCAAGAGTGGGGCTGGGATTTGGACTCATAACTTTCAAAAGTTAAAAGTTAAGCTTCCTTCTTTTATAGGCCCGTATCGCAGTAAATGATGATGCCATGATGTTCATTTCACTTATTCTACTTGTGTATTAAACAAATTCAATGCACACAGAAGGAATTAGTTTAAAGTCTTTGGTTCTTTAAATTGTGATGATTTTGTCTCATATTATACAAAAACCCATCAATCTCAAAAAATGTGATATTTGAAAGAAAAAACATTTATAACGAATTGTTGGTTATTTGGAAAGTGTGTTCATTCCCTGTACATATACTCCAGGCTGTGGAAACTTAACTTGGAATATGAACTGGTCCACCCTTTCTCCAGGAGGACCTTGGTGTGTATATATATATATATATATATATATATATATATATATATATATATATATATATATATATATATATATATATATATATATATATATATATATATATATATAAATATATAGGCGGGCACAGGTGGTTTAGTGGTTAGCAGGTTTGCCTCACACCTCCAGGGTCCGGGTTCGATTCCCGTCTCGGCCATGTGTGTGTGGAGTTTCCATGTTCTCCCTGTGCCTCAGGGTTTTTTTTTCTCCGGATTCTCCGGTTTCCGGTGGTTTGTTTGGCGCCTTAGAAAATTGTCCCTAGTGTATGAATGTGTGTGTAAATGTGTGTGTGTGTGTGTGTGTGTGTGTGTGTCCTGTGATGGGTTGGCATTCCATCCAGGGTGTATCCTGCCTTAATGCCCATAGACGCCTGAGATAGGCACAGACTCAGACTCCCCGTGACCCGAAGGGAAGATCGGATAAAGCAGTAAAAGATGAATAAATATATATATATATATATATATATATATATATATATATATATATATATATATATATATATATATATATATATATATATAAATGTGTGTGTGTGTGCATTTGCTTGTTTATTTGTTTACCATTATTTTTTTTCCCCAACATAGAACCTACACTGAAAATCCTACAGATGATAAATCCAGGGTTAAACATTTGCTAGGGTCAACAGGTGAGTGGGTCAGTCAGCCTCTATTTCTCTCCAATGAGGATGCAGAAGGGCATCGATGTGGCTGATCTGGACATAAATAACGTCCCCAGGGAAACACCTGTGAGATATAAAACCACCGTGTAAATTTAGCGCCGTCCAGACAGAGTGTGTGTAAAGTGGAACGGCTTCTCCTCAGGAAACGTTTAATGGGTCGTACATTGGGCTCGGGCTTCAGACAGGTGGGCAAATGATAAACTCATTACCAAGCTCACGGGATAAGTGTTTAATTTCTCTGGAAATTGAACAGCTTGAGCTAAAACACACAGCGAGCTGGTCAACAGCGTGCATTAATAAAGACTAATGGAAGTGTTTTGGCTTCACGTGTCTCCGAGTTGGAAGCGAGTAAAACGACGCTTTGCGGAAATACAGTGCGATATTTGTGGTAAGATCGGACGTAGCATGAAGCGACGTTTCCAATAGGGTGGGGGGGCATTTTGATAGGTTACACCAATCTAGCGACTCCTCTTCCCAGCATGCACTGCAGATTCCAAAGCATATGGGCTACTTTTCCCTCAAGAGCGCTCGATTATACAATCCACAGCTTTCAAAACTCTCGCCCATTTTCGAACATTTTTTTCAAAATTTCCGAACGTTTTTATTAAGAATTTAAATAAATAAATATAAAAGAGGAGGGCCACGGTGACTTAGTTAGTTAGCACGTTCGTCTCACACTTCCAGGGTTGGGTTTCCTCCCCGGTCCCAAAACATGCAAGGTAGGTTGATTGGCACCTTGGAAAATTGTCCCTAGTGTATGAATGTGTGAGTGTGTGTGAGTGTGTGTGTGTGTGCCCTGCAATGCGTTGGCACCCCATCCAGGGTGTATCCTGCCTTAATGCCCATAGACACCTGAGATAGGCACAGACTCCCCCTGACCTGAGAGAAGATGAAGGAATGAATGAATGAATATAAAAGAGGCGAAATTAAAACCTTCAACTTACATTTATTCACCCGTGACGTCATGTTATATGGCGCGCAAAAGCTTAAGTTGAGATTGACTTAAAATAAGTGCACACTTTAACGCGTGCACTGGCAATAAATATAAATAGATAAATAACTATAATTAGATAATGCTGATTTATATATATATATATATATATATATGATACCAATCAAATAACGACCTGAATCTCAGTTAATAATTGGTCTCACAGATATTATATATATACATGGTACATGTTCTCCGGTATCACCTCTTTAACCGTCCGTGTGGAAACATAGCCGTTTGGTGTCATGATGTTTGACGTCGTTTAAAACACCATCGCTACTTTAAAACGATTACGAGAATATTTGGCTGCGTGCTCTATGTGATGTTTGGTTTCACTAATAATAATAATCAGACATTTGCATAAAGCATCCATATTTGTGGATCAAAGTAGTAAACACTTGAAAAGCATTAATTCAAATGAGCAAATAAATTGTCATTAATCCTGAATTACTGCATGACAATTAATATATATAAATATATATATATATATATATATATATATATATATATATATCCTTCTTTTTTACAAAGCCTTTTTTGTTTACAAATATACATTTCAGCCTCATCACTAAGATGTGTGCAATTTCCTTGATAAACAATTAAGCAAATGTGTGTGTGTGTGTGTGTGTGTGTGTACGTGTGTGTGTAATAAGAACTATTCATTTACATATTTGTACATTTCCTTTTCAAGCAGTTGCATTTCCATAGCAACTACACATGTGACTTGCCCGTTTTTTACATATGTGTCATATTTTCAGTTACAGGCTGCTTTCGTCGCCCCCTTTTCCTTATCAGCAGCTCTCTCTCTCCATTAATTTGTCACTTCATCACTTGGTCATCTCATCCCTCCGCCACTGAAAGAGCAAGAAAACATTCCATGCATGTTTGTGTAACGCTCACGTGAATAATTAGCCGAAGCTGTTGCGAGGGCGGAAACTATGTTTTCTGAAATTGTCTGTCAATTCGGAAATATGTACGCAATATGTGGAATATGTACCGCCTACCGTGCGATATCTAGTGTTTGTGTTTATGACCTAAATGGGTGGTGTTTGGAGAGCTTTTGTGCTTGACAGAGGAAAAACAAAAACGCTATTTGCTTCCCCAACGTCCACGCTCCTTATTTCCCAGCCTGGCTTGAGTGCATTATCCCCATTTCCATAGATCACACGTATCAATCTCAAGGCCCGAATGTGGCCCACGACGTTCTATATATGGCGCTCAAGAGTGTAAAAGGTCTTAAAATAAGGCGATCCTGCTTTAAAGCATGCATTGACAATAAACATTTACATTTACAGCATTTGACAGACGCCCTTATCCAGAGCGACTTACAATTGAGCAATTGAGGGTTAAGGGCCTTGTTCAAGGGCCCACTAGTGGCAGCTTGGTGGTGGTGGGGTTTGAACCCGTGATCTTCTGGTCCAGAGGCCAACACCTTAACCACTGGGCTACAACACCTCCCCACGGGAAAGGATACGCGAAGTGACGGCATCCCGCCACTAGAGTGCAGCGTATCCTACATCGGCGTTTACCAAGGGCAATTTTTCCACATGTCCGGGAAGGGAAAATGCTGATGGAAGGCACTTCTAAGAAAGATGAAGTGTTTTGTGTTATGAGGTGACATCGCTCAGCGAACACTATATACTGTCTTATAGATACAACTGGTATAAAATAAAGCGGTGCTGCTTTAAAGCTCGCACTGACAATAAACTACATCTCCCGCTATGCCATCGACTACATTACCCACGTCCCGCCACTAGAGTGCAGCGTATCCCACGTCGACGTTTACCGAGGGAGATTTTTCCAACTAGTGGAAGTGAGAAATTTCTTTCCCAAAATGTCCAGGACAGGAAAAATTGGTGCCGATGGAATGCACCACATTCATCTCAGTCCGGGTTCGATTCCCGTCTCGGCCATGTGTGTGTGGAGTTTGCATGTTCTCCCCGTCCCTCAGGGGTTTTTCTCCGGGTTCTCCGGTTTCCTCCCGGTCCAAAAACATGCACGGTAGGTTGATTGGCACCTTGGAAAATTGTCCCTAGTGTATGAATGTATGTGTGTGTGAATGTGTGATGTGTATGTGTGTGTGTGTGTGTGTGTGTGTGTGTGTGTGTGTGTGTGTGTGTGTGTGTGTGTGTGTGTGAGTGTGTGTGCGCCCTGCAATGTGTTGGCATTCCATCCAGGGTGTATCCTGCCTTAATGCCCATAGACACCTGAGATAGGCACAGGCTCCCCGTGACCCGAGGGAAGATCGGATAAAGCGGTAGAAGATGAATGAATGAATGATGAATATATATATCTATATATAGATATATATATATATATATATATATATATATATATATATATATATATATATATATATATATATATATATATATATATATATATATATATAAAGCTTGAAATAAACCATTTCACAATGAAAATAAATATTCGTTGATGACGTAATCAGGGGCACGGTGGCTTTAGTGGTTAGCACGTTCGCCTCACACCGCCAGGATCCGGGTTCGATTCCCGTCTCGGGAATGTGTGTGTGGAGTTTGCATGTTCTCCCCCGTGCCTCAGGGGGTTTTTCTCCGGGTTCTCCGGTTTCCCCCGGTCCAAAAACATGCACGGTAGGTTGATTGGCACCTTGGAAAATTGTCCCTAGTGTATGAATGTGTGTGTGTGTGTGTGTGTGTGTGCGATGGGTTGGCATTCCATCCAGGGTGTATCCTGCCTTAATGCCCATAGACGCCTGAGATAGGCACAGGCTCCCCGTGACCCGAGGAAGATCGGATAAAGCGGTAGAAGATGAATGAATGAATGAATGATGACGTAATCCAGGACGGGAAACAATGATGCCGATCGAAGCACTTCCAAGACAGATGGGAAACTGAAGTGGCTTAAGGGCCTTGCTCAAGGGCCCAAGAGTGGCAGAGACTTGAACTCAATATGAATGCCTTAACAACTAGGCCACCCCCCCCCCCTCCCCCATTAAGCACTATATACTGTAGCTTGCTTTTATTTTGTTAATACCCATCCTTTCCTCAGGGATCTCCATTATAATCTCCATTTTGATCCCCGCTGGATTTTTGGAACATTTCCTCATGTCTTTAATGGCAAAACATAAATAAATAAATAACTAAGATGTTGATTTATCTTTTGCCGCCACATGTACGGGTTGTTTTAACGGCGCGTCGGCCGGGCCCGACCAAAGACCGCGCTGTCAGTTTCCTTCTTCCTGCCCGCAGGGAAGATAATTAATTGCTTCAGAGAATAAATAGCGAGTCATAACAATCCGTGTTAATGATAATTAGCATGTGTGCCATTCATTTAGCCTCCCTTATCTCTTTCCCATTTCGGTATATTTAGACGTTCCGTAATTGATCCTGTCTCGTGCGCGGTGGGCGGGAAAAAGAAAGGCAAAGAAAAAAAAAACTCTCTAACACTTTTTTTCCTTTCTTTTTTTTTTTTAGGGGAAGAGCCCTACCGCACACGATCCGATCCGTCCTATTTTACCTATTGTAAATAAAACCGGTGTCCGGTGTGAGCGAGTAAACAGTCTGAAATAAATGGCCACCGCTCCTGACCTCTCAAAGTCACAATATTTATGTGTTTATTATAAACACAAATACCTTCAGCAATGATACGAGATATCAAATATTAAACACAAGTAAAGACGAGTCATGAGGAGAGGAGAGAGGAGAGAGGAGAGAGGAAACTAGTGGGCCCTTGAGCAAGGCCCTTAACCTTCATTGTAAGTTGGTCTGGATAAGCGCATCTGCCAAATGATGTAAATGTAAATGAAGGAGAGGAGAGGATAGAAGAGAGAAAAGAGAGGAGTGAAAGGATGAGGAGAGGAGCAGAGTGAAGTAGAGTGAAAAGAAGAGAAAAAAAGAGATGTGAGGGTAAGAAAAGAGAAGAGAAAAGAAAAAAATTTGAGGACAGGAGAGAAACAAGGGATAAGAGAAGTAAAGAGAAGTGTAGAGGACAGAACATGTGTAGGGAAGAGAAGAGAAGAGAAGACAAAAAAGACATGAGAAGGAAAGAGAAGAGAAAAAAGAGATGAGAAGAGAAGAGAAGAGACAATAAGATGAGTAAAGAGATGTGTAGAGAACAGAACAGGTGTAAATGAATGGAAGAGAAGAGAAAAGAAAAGAAAAGAAAAGAAAAGAAAAGAACAGAAGAGATGAGAGGAAAGGAGAGGAGAGCAGTGAAGGGATGTGGAGAGGAGTGGAGTGAAGTAGATTGAAAGGAAAAGAAAAAAGAGATGAGAGGGTAAGAGAAGAGAACAGAACAGAACATGTGTGGGGAATGAAAGAGATGAGAAGTGAAGAGAAGAGAAGACAAAAAAGACATGAGAAGAGATGAGAAAAAAGAGAAGAGAACAGAAAATAGAAAAAAAAGAGACGAGAAGGGAAGAGAAGAAGAGTAAAGAGAAGTGTAGATAACAGAACGGGTGTAGAGAAGAGACGAGAAGAAAGACATGTGAATGGAAGAGAAGTGTGGGGAAAAGAACAGAGCTGTAGGGAAGGGAAATAAAGAAGAGAAGAGGAAAAAAAGAGATGAGAAGAGAAGTGAAGAGATGTGTGGAGAACAGAACAGGGTTGTAGAGAAGAGAAGAGGCGAGAAGAGGCGAGAAAATGGAGATGAGAAGAGAAGTGTAGAGAACAGAACAGAGGTGTAGAGAAGAGAAGAGAAATAAAGAGAAGAGGAGTAAATAGAAGAGAACAGGTTGGGGGTGTAGAGAAGAGATGAGAAGTAAAGAGAAGAGAAGAGAACAGAGGTGTAGAGAAGAGAAGAGAAGAGAAGAGAAGAGAAGTAAAGAGAAGAGAAGTAAAGAGAAGAGAAGAGAAATAAAGAGAAGAGAAGAGAACAGAGGTGTAGAGAAGAGAAGAGAAGAGAAATAAAGAGAAGAGGAGTAAATAGAAGAGAACAGGCTGGGGGTGTAGAGAAGAGATGAGAAGTAAAGAGAAGAGAAGAGAACAGAGGTGTAGAGAAGAGAAGAGAAGAGAAGAAAAAGAGAAGAAAAAGAGGAGTGTAGCGAACGGGAACAGAAGAGAACAGAAGGTGGTGCCATTTATTAAATTACCCATATGCCCCCTTCACAGAACACAAACACTACACCACTGGGTGCAATCAAAGCCTCCCTCCACAAGTCAAGGTTAACTTGTACGTGAACAGAAAAAGCACACAGAGCCCAGCTGCCTCGCCTCGCCTCGCCTCGACACGGAGGAGAGTCACAACAACACTCGTCTGTTTCCGCTCACTGCTCCCTCGCTCATGAGCTCACATTCCTCACTGCTCGTTCCGCACTCCTCATTCATATTCCACCGCGTCCTCAGCAACACACACACACACACTCACACACACACGTGTGTGATCCTAAAGAGTCGGCTCAAGAGAAAAGGAAGTGGCCGCTAATTGTAAAGGAGAGAAGAGAAGACGAGAAGAGAAGAGAATCCTTTATCCTTTCGCATAATAGCGGCGTGTAGGAAGGAAGAAAGGAGCGACGTCATTTTATTTCCGACGCCAGCGAAAGTCTGAAATGACACTCCCCTCTCGTTCGGCCGCGCGGGCGTTTTCCATGTTCCGGAGGGCGGGCGCGTGACGCCAGATGTTGTGAAGCCATAATATACCCCTAAAGGGAGGAACGGGGAGTGCTTGGGCTGCCTGAGAAGCGATTCACGCGGACTTTACGAGCGCTCGAGGACCTTCTCACCTCCCTAACCATATGGGCCCCCGCTGATGCCGAAACCCTGCCGAGTCCGTCACCGAGCCCCGACGCGCACGGCTCCCCGTTCTCCCCGTCAGATCGGAGGAAGGCCGTGCGATGAGGGTTGGGTTCGACCCCGTACTTCAATCGTGTTCCTTTGATTTGATTTGGGGACTGCTGCTCTGTAGTCTCTTGGTTGCTGGTAAGAAGGGTGCAGGATCAAGTCCCCGACGAGCTACCGCTACCGGGCCCTTAATCACGGCCCCTTCTCTTGGAGTGTTGTATTATTCTTAAGGCACTCTGGTACCAGCTTCATAAACCCCTGGAAGTGATGGAGCAAATACACTCGGTAGATACGCTCCAGTCAAGTAAAAGGAAAAGTGCTCCCTTTAAAGGTTTGCTTAATTAAAAGTATAATTGGTACAAAATACCATTTATTCATTCATTCATTCATTCATCTTCTATCGCTTTATCCGGTCTTCCCTCGGGTCACGGGGAGCCTGTGCCTATCTCAGGCGTCTATGGACATTAAGGCAGGAGACACCCTGGATGGAATGACAGCCCATCACAGGACACACAAACACATTCACACACTAGGGACAATTTTCAAAGGTGCCAATCAACCTACCGTGCATGTTTTTAGACCGGGGGAGGAAACCGGAGAACCCGGAGAAAAACCCCCCTGAGGCACGGGGAGAACATGCAAACTCCACACACACATTTCCGAGACGGGGATCGAACCCGGACCCTGGCGGTGTGAGGCGAACATGCTAACCACTAAGCCACCGTGCCCCCATTTGTTCAAATTTATATGAATACCAAGAGGGGTGGAGCTGAGCGGTTTAAGGCGCTGGGCTACTAATCAGAACAAGGTCAGGGGTTCATTTCTGGCTTATATATTTAACCCTCTGTGCTCCAGGGGGCGCTGTATCATAACTTTTACTTTTGTCAATGCAATGCGCTCTTGTATAATCTTAACGCATCACCAGTTTATATGGAAAAGCAACCGGAACGGAATTCTTAAAGGAGCCACGTCCTATTTTTTACACTTAAAACAAGCACTCGAAAACATAACATTAAAATGAATGAAAAGAATAATGCAAAATAAATATGAAAGCAGTTTTGTACTTTATTCACCTCTATGCAGTTCACTCTGTATTTGAAATAATAGACTAACGAAAAATCACCTTAATACACCTTTGGACGAAAAAAAAAAAAAAGCTGCAATGCTCAGCAGTACCGCTCCAATGTCTCACCTCGCTACATATAACATCTCGATCATTCTATTCGTATCTGCGGCTCTTCCAGAACCACCACAGGCCCTCGAGGGGGCTAAACTGTCGGAGCGGGAAGTGAGCGTGAATGAAGTACAAGCTAGCTGCTCTATTTTATGGCGGCGTCATCGGGAGACGGGCGAGGACAAGGTCGCTCCGGGCTTAAGGGAGACGGAGGGTTTTTCTGTAATGAGAGGGTGGTTGATGC
>JACRUU010000024.1:5315812-5333312 GCA_030449085.1 Kryptopterus vitreolus
GGATGGATGAATGGGTAGATAAGAAATACCAATGAATGGATAGACAGACTGACTGACTGACAGACTGACTGACTGACTGACAGACAGAAACACACAGACAGAGAGATAGATAGATAGATAGATAGATAGATAGATAGATAGATAGATAGACTAGAGATAGAAATACCAATGGATGGATTAATTGACTGATGGATGGATGGATGGATGGATGGATGGATGAATGGGTAGATAGAAATACCAATGAATGGATAGACAGACAGACAGATAGATAGTTAGATAGATAGATAGAAATTCCAAAGGATGAATGGATGGATGGCTAGAAAACACACTTGAACATATAAACTTCACAGAAAAGAAACGTGTGGAAGACAATCGAATCCACATTAATCACTGCAGGTTTTGTTCTTTGTAAATAGAAGTGATGGAGAGAGAGAGAGCGAGAGAGAGAGAGAGAGAGAGAGAGAGAGATAGAGATTCTGCATTGTTATTGATTACAAGTGTCTCGCACGCAGCGTTTTAAAGACTGGTGTCTGAGACGCAGACGGCGGTTACAGTCGCTTACGTAGCACTAAAGTTATCCGAACAGACGTACACAACGTCCGCAAATGAGAATTTCATCGCCCGCCTGAAAATCCAATTACTTGTGGCTTCATAAACAAGCATTAATGGATTACGGTGAGATCAAATCTAATCACGACGCCATTTGTTTTATACTTCTATTAGTCAGAGTGACGGCAGGAGAGAAGCATGTTTTATTTACTCTTTACCCCCCCGATGCCTGTACAGTGCTGCAAACTATATATAGTGAATCACAGAGTGGGATGAAAGTAGAGTGTTGTGTTGGGTGGTTTTGTTGTTGTGTTTGTTGTTGTTCACCTTGCCGGACGTACTCCTCCACCCCGGGCCCGTAGTCGATCTGCGCTTCCTGTTCGTAGGCTGTAAGCGTTTCGCTGGAGCTGTAGCGTTTGGCGTGGCGCTCGTCTGTGGCACACTGAGGCACTTTCCCGCAGCGCGCTCGCGTCAGAGATCGGGGCCGTTTGTCCTTCGTGTCCATCCTGCCGGCGGCCAATCGGCTGGCAGGAGAGCGGCGGCGAGTATGTTAATTACCTGCAATAAACGAGACGGAGGAGAAAAACAACAAAAAAATGCAGCGTGAGAGCAAATTGTTTTCTCACCTCCCAAATGAAATTTTCACACGAGGAGCAAGACACTAAGACTTTTTTACCAAGCCAGAAGATAGACAGATATACAGACAGACAGATAGATAGACCGATAGATAGATAGATAGATAGATAGATAGATAGATAGATAGATAGATAGATAGATAGATAGATAGATAGATAGATAGATAGATAGATAGATAGATAGATAGATAGATAGAAATACCAATGGATGAATGGATGGATGGATGGATGACAGACAGACAGACAGACAGAGAGATAAATAGATAGACAGACAGACAGACAGACAGACAGACAGACAGACAGACAGACAGACAGATAGATAGATAGATAGATAGATAGATAGATAGATAGATAGATAGATAGAAATACCAATGGATGAATGGATGGATGGATGGATGACAGACAGACAGACAGAGAGAGACATAATAGATAGATAGACAGACAGACAGACAGACAGACAGATAGATAGAAATACCAGTGTATGAACAGATGAATGGATGGATGGATGGATGACAGACAGACAGACAGACAGACAGACAGATAGATAGAAATACCAGTGTATGAACAGATGAATGGATGGATGGATGGATGACAGACAGACAAACAGAAGATAGAGAGATAGATAGATCATAGACAGACAGAGACAGACAGACAGAAGATAGATTAGGACAAAAAAACAGACAGATACAGATAGATAGATAGCTAGATAGATAGATAGATAGATAGATAGATAGAAATACCAGTGTATGAACAGATGAATGGATGTATGGATGGATGACAGACAGACAGACAGAGAGATAAACAGACAGACAGACAGACAGACAGACAGATAGATAGATAGATAGAAATACCAGTGTATGAACAGATGAATGGATGGATGGAAAGAAAACATGAAACGACAATCAAATTGTGGAAGACAATCAAATCCACAAATCCATTAATCGCTGCATGGAGGAGAGAGAGAGAGTGTGAGAGAGAGAGAGAGAAGATGAGAGAGAGAGAGAGAGAGAGAGAGAGAGGGAGGAATCTGCATGGTTACTGATTAGAAGATTACAGTGGCTTCCGTAGTCCTAAAGTTGGGGCAGAAATCTGTGATAGACTTTCGTCCAATCGTCTTGAGACGTAAATAAACATGTACAGTGCGCGGTACACTCAATGCTTATTTTGTTCACGTCACACAGACGAAGGCATCAACACAAAACACTCCAAACAACCTCATCTATACACAAACACAACCCGATGACTGCAGATCAAGCCCGGGCCGAGGCGCACCAGCGGGGGGGAGGGGGGGGGTTGTAGCGGAGGAGAGACTCGCCATCTTATTATCGCCCACTGAGACACCAAGAGCGAGAGAGCGAGAGAGAGAGAGAGCGAGAGAGAGATAGAGAGTGAGATGGCCATCCGCCCTCCTCGACACCCTCCTACTCTGCATCTGTGACTCGGTAGTGAGTCATCACCAGGGACTCTCGTCAGATCGTGTGTCACTGGCTCGCTACGCAGGAAGACTCCCCGCGGAAACGCTCGCTATTGTTATAACGGGGATGAAAGCGTTTCACGAATTGGAACTTTATTACGGATACGAAAGAGACGGGACGCATTGTTCAACACGGACTTCAATACATTTTAACGTGTGATACTTTAATTACGACTTTATACATTCCAGAAAAAAAAACAAAAAAACAAAAAAAAAACATTTCATTCGTTAGAGTGAGAGAATGAAGAGACGATCAATGGGAAGCTGTGGAGAACGCTCTAGTGTAACTCCACTGTGTGTGTGGGTGTGTGTGTGTGTGTGTGTGTGTGTGTGTGTGTGTGTATGTGTGAGTGTTGATGGATAGTGGATTTTCCCAACCGATAGATAAAGAAAACATAAACAATCCAATTTGCCAAATACCATGAAATGGTAGCGACAAAAACATGCACGGTAGGTTGATTGGCACCTTGGAAAAATTGTCCCTAGTGTATGAATGTGTGTGTGTGTGTCCTGTGATGGGTTGGCATTCCATCCAGGGTGTATCCTGCCTTAATGCCCATAAACGCCTGAGATAGGCACAGACTCCCCGTGACCCGAGGGAAGATCGGATAAAGCGGTAGAAGATGAATGAATGAATGAATGAATGAATTGAAAAGCGTTTGAGTGTAGCGTTTTAACCTGTAGATATAGTAGGTCGTTCCATGCGCCATCTGGTGGATATTCTGCTAAGCACAACAAATAACAAAAAAATTACAAATAAAAAGTCGAGGGAAGAAACACGCTTTTTTAATAGCGACATCTGTAACTGTAAATAAAAAAGTTTATTACAAAAAAAACGAATCATCAAAATGCGCTAAATAAAATATTCATGAGTATATTCATTATTTTAAGAAATATAATAATATTTAATAAATATATCACTCGCTGGGCAGCGTGCAATTTCACATGAATAAACAAACAGCATGTAGTGTCAGTGATTTGCCTCTAGAGGCCACTGTTGTAATGACAGTGCACAATCTATGCTGCACCAGGTGCAGGGTACTACCCGGAAAAACTAGAAAAACTATCAGAAATACCAATGGCTAGAGGATAGGTGGATGGATGGATGGATGGATGGATGACAGACAGACAGACAGACAGACAGACAGACAGACAGACAGATAGATAGATAGATCGATAGATAGATATAGATAATAGATAGATAGATAGATAGATAGATAGATAGATAGAACACATTTTCCCCACTGTACACAAAATAAAATTTTATCTAAAAAAATCAGAGATTCAATTTATAGGACGCATATCCCAGCTCCTCACTATATTAGCGTATATTACCGTATGGAACCTTACGTAAGCGCATCACATTCCCAAATCCGTATTACAGAATAAAGCGTATTTGTCTTTTGTGAATGCAATTCTTAAAGGAGCCACGTCCCATATTTTACACTTCAAACCACCACTAAACAAAATAACATTGAACTGAACAAGAAATTAATATTGAAATAATAATTTCCAGATTCAAGTAAATATTAAACAATCAATAACTTTATTAAAGGGAGAGATACCGAGAGAAATATATACTGTATATACTATATACTATATATATATTATATATAGTATATATATATATATATATATATATATATATATATATATTATAACATCTGTTACAGTTAGAGTATCAGAAACATGAAAAGTATTCATTGATAGTACATTAATGTGGGATTAATTTTGTATTATATATATATATATATATATATGTATATATATATATATAATATATATATATATATATATATATATACTATATATAGATATATATATATATATATATATATATATATATATATATATATATATATATATATATATATATATATATATATATATATATATATATATAATATATAATATCTATATATTGGTGCAGGAGGGGGACAGGCCGTAAAAATACACCCCATGCAATCTGAGGAAAGAAACTTGTGAATAAATGTTGCGCTGAAAGTTTTAATAAAAATGGTTAAACAGAAATTAAACACATACATTTAACTTAGACGGATTTCTCAGTTTTTAATACAAATTTAAGATTTTTTAGCTCGTTTTCTCCAGAATTCAAGCTTCGGGTTTTTACAAGGACACAAAAGGCTTCACAGCAGGTACAAGAGGGAAAAAAAAAGGTACGTGTAATAAATCACAGGGACGAGCGTGCTACTGTACCACGCTGCCATGTACACAGAGCTGGAAATCGCTTTGTAATGCTTTAAGTGCCTGCTTAGGACACAGATGTCTCGGTTTATTTAAACACTCCATCAGCGCTATTCAGACACTAAAGAGCCAATTATATGACGTTCAGTGGCGAAATCGATGCGCGGGCGCCACTGTAACATACATCGAGTCGAAAAAACAACTATTGTGTGCCGGCCAGTCAATACTCCGATTGAGGCCTAAAACACGGTAAGATAAGGCCGAGGCCTTTTTCGCCCGATCCATAATTTGCATTCACGGCGTATAAAAAAAAAGAAAAGAACACGTGTATGGCGCATTCTAATTACGCCAAGCATTCGGGCTTTGGAAAGAAAAACGAAAAAAAGGTGCTAATTGGATCCGTGGATCTGTGGTTAACTGTGATAGTCACATGGCCTTGGTGTAGATTGACCATGAATTACACAAAGTATCTCACAGAGAATTATAAACCTGTTACACACATACTGACCTGCTGCTTTGTGCATCCAGTGAAGGGAAATGATATTTCTAATAATCTGATCCAGACAGTGAACTGGCCTGACCAATATATATATATATATATATATATATATATATATATATATATATATATATATATATATATATGATATATATATATATAGCTTGTGAAAGGGACCAGCTCTCAGTTTAACCGCATTTTATCTCTAGATCGGAAAGATAGACGTTATTTGTCACACGCACTAAATTACAGCACTATAGAGTTCTTTTTCCATGCTCTCTCTTTTTTGGAAAATGGAAGGCAGGGACAGCCATGATACAGCACCCCCTGGGTTAAGGGTTTTGCTTAAAGAACCCTTTATCGATTCCGGGACTTGAACCCTTGACCTTCTGACCCAGCAAGTCAATTATTGAGATAACCCCCTTCCTTAACCACTAGAAGCTCAGCCCCTCTTATAATTCATTCATTCATTCATCTTCTACCGCTATATCCGATCTTCCCTCGGGTCACGGGGAGTCTGTGCCTATCTCAGGCGTCTATGGGCATTAAGGCAGGATACACACTGGATGGAATGCCAACACATCACAGGACACACACACTCACAATCACACACACATTCATACACTAGGGACAATATTCCAAGGTGCCAATCAACCTACCGTGCATGTTTTTTGGACTGGGGGGAAACCGGAGAACCCGGAGCAAAAACCCCCTGAGACACGGGGAGAACATGCAAACTCCACACACACATGGCCGAGACAAGAATCGAACCCGCACCCAAGTGTGAGGGCGAACCAATAACTACCATGTCTTATATAATTAACAAACGATATTATAATAGAGGGGCTATTATAATATGGTTTGTTAATTATATAAGACTGTACATTCAATGTTTCCCCGTAAGCACCTCTGAAGTCTCCTTAAAGACACTGACAGGGAAACTCTACAGCATGTGTCAAACTCTCTACGCCATTTTACGAGGCCCGCAAGAGCTTGTCGCGAAAGCACATCAAACTGCTTCCAGCCCGAACGCAGACAATTTAACGTATGAGGTGCCAGCACATCGGGAGTGGAGGGCGGAGAAACGACGTGCCAAAAAGACCCGATCGGACGCAAGAGAAGGGGGCAGATCTGCGGGCAAGAGACCAGGGGTACGCCAACTATCCCGAGCCGTGAGACTGTGGGGACTGAGGGACGTGGAAAGTAATAAAAATTGCTCTCTGCTTACTGATTGGTTGTTTGTCTCTCTTTCGTCCAGCTCGAACCAGGATTCCAAACTCTACCCGGCGTTCTCTAGCAAGTGTATGTATTCATTGACACATACTAAACACACCATTTTTCATCAATATGTCATGTTATTGTGGTCACATGGGGGGGGGGGGGGGGGGGGGGATCAAATGGGTGCTTGTCAGCTGTTGAATGCTGTTAATGCTCCCTTTAAACGCATTTCTTTTCACACGTGCAATAAAGCTGTAGGACGGTTTCTACATTTGTGCACAACTGATACCTTTTTCCCCACCTTTATATATATATATATATATATATATATATATATATATATATATATATATATATATATATATATATATATATATATATATATAGGTAATCAAAATATCAAAGTCTAAGAGCCGGCTCATGCCACTTGGGAACGTTATCAGGGAAGGCAGCTGCCTCCCTGCACTCGACGCTTATGCGCGCGTATAGTATCTGATCGATGACACTCCTCCGCTTCCGCTACACCTCGCCGAATCATTTATTTAAAGCGATATTGCACGCTACGCTCGCGTAAGAATAAACTGTAGACGCCCGTCCTTTAGGCCGACCGGCGCAATCAATCTCGCTACAACTAGGCGCTCGATCATACGATGTTTAGAAGCGGATTGGAATTCTCGCGCGCCGCCTAGCCTTCCCGCGGTAAACCCCGAGACGCCACGTGGCAGATGGATTCATATGCATGAAGTTACGTTCGGAGCGCTGAACCTCCGAGAGCTGAGCACTTCCGAAGGCAGAGTTTGCCGCGCTGCGCTTATCATGCGAGGCGTAGCTCTGACGAAGTGAAGCGTATAAGACACGGCACGGCGGAAAGAAAACGTACTCGCGGTAAAACGAGAATTCGCACTCTTGGCTTCAGGATACATGATTATGACAATAAAACATCTTGTCCAACATCTTGACATGTCCAGGGATAAACCTCGGATATTCAATTAGGTTTGTCTTGGTGGGGGTGGGGGGGTTAGTTTATGAAAAGCATCCTAAATGAGGGGTCGGAGAGATATGAGCTTGCAATATGAGCGATGACACGACGGCAATACGTTGTATTTTTGCGCCTTAAGACACCCGAGTCTTCTTTTTCGACATTAAAACATGTTTATATGTTGTATTTTGACACTACATAGCATCGGTGCATTGTCCAATGGGCTTTTTTTATTTCACCAACATATTCAAATGTTATATTTTGAAGCATAACAAAATCAGTGCGTTGCTCAAGTAGGCATTTCTACACTCAAATAAGTCCATATGTTATGTTTTAAACTTCTTTTTTATTAAAGTCAAAAGACGTTTAGGGTTCGTGTTTGTACTCTGCTGAAAAATACATAGAAAGAAATAAACAGAAGATATGAACAAAAGTTATTGTCTATCATTCTTCTGCCAGTCATCGTGTCTCACCAGAGAGGGCGCCACTCGCTCCTAAACTTTATTCCATATATGTCACACTAGGATATTTGGAGGGCCGGAGCAAAGTACCTCGGGGGAAAATAACCTTCGACGAGATTTGTCAATACCTTTATGTGAAGTGGTAGCTCAGTGTTAAGGCATTAGGCCTCTGGACCAGAACATCACAGGTTCAAATCTCACCCCCGTCAAGCTGTCATTGGTGGGCCCTTGAGCAAGGCCCTTAAACCTATTTTAGTTTTGTAGGCGCTGATAAAGAAAGGACCGAAGTAATGACCACACAGAAACCCTGCACATGGTACAAACCTGAAGTTTCTCCTCAGTGACTAGTTTTTTACAATGCCATGTGGTTTAGTAGTCACCGGATATTATTTTTGAAATAAACTCATCAGCTCAGAAAAAGGAACAAGCGCTGGGGTGGAAATCCTAATAACAGGTACTCCGTAGACAGTGTTATGTCAGAGGGAGTCAGCAGGTTTACAAGTCCTAATGTCCCTCCCGAGTGGCACAACATAAAAACGTTCGCTCCACTGTTGAAAGATTTACATTTATAGCACCTGGCAGACTCTCTTGCTTTCCGCACTCTTTCGCGAGGTCACGGGCCAAGAGTGCCATCAGTCTATAAAACTCCAAAAACTGATGGAAGGTTATAGAGTTAGAAACGCAAAGAAAAGCCTTTTAAACTGCCAATTTTACGTACAGGGAGTCCCTGAATTACGATACAGATGTGTCCTGATGACCCAATCGTAACTTCAAGACGTGGCCCAGCCTAATGATAATGGTTTTTACTCAGACCGTAAACTTGGTCGGGTCGACTTGCCGATTAACCGTTTAATAAACGATTAATCAGGGGTGGGGGGGGGTCATAGGTTCCAGGAATAGATTCCACACTGCCATGGCACAGGATTAAGGGCTCAAGGACCCAAGGGTGGCAGGTTGGCGATACCGGGGTTCGAACACTGACCTTCCGATTAATAGCCCAGTTAAACAACTAAGCTACACCCGTCGATTCAGCTACATTATTTACATGCTTTTTTTAAGTATTTAAAAAGATGTTCGGATTCATGATAATTGTAACAGATATCGGTTTCTGAGTCATTTATACAATTCTACCAATAGAGCGGTGTGATAATAGTGATTCTTCTCACAAAAACTGAGCGAAAGAATCTTTTGACAAAAATTCCACCACCGCTATAGGGCCCTTGAGCGAGGCCCTTAACCCTCATTGCTCCGTTATAAGTCATGCTGGATAAGGGCGCTTAATTGCCATAATTGTAAATATAAAAATAATCATAGAAGCATTATAGCTGTAACTAGACATGGGATGTTTCCTGAAGAAAATGTGATGGATGCTTGCTGATGCAGCTCCGGGTGTGATCCCTTAGAGCCTGGTCCGTTTAATATTTAGCATTGACTTCTAATGCAAGATCATTCGGAGAGTGTTTAGACACCAAAAACACACATTATGCGCATGTTTTCAGGATGGGGCGTCCGATTCCCGTCGATGTGCTGAGCATTTAGGTCGTTTTGCAGATTTGCCATGCAGACGCCATGCGGCAGTCATATGCTCGCGACCTTCTCCATCTCACCTACGAGTGGATATGTCAAATGTGCATGTCGGGCGAAAACGGGCCGGACAGCGGAGCGTCAAATTTCCCCATTCATTCTCTATGGGGCCGGAATGTCGTGGATTTCCAGAAATTCCAAACAGGTGTGGGATTCGGGAGGTGTAAGATCGCGACCCACTCCGGACCCCCTACGAGTGGATATGTCAAATGTGCATGTCGGACGCTCACAGGCCGAACTGTGGGGCACGAAATTTCTGCCCTATTCATTTTCTATGGGAAAAAATTCCCGCTTTTTGGCCCTGGGTTCGTAATTCCGCGGGGCGATTCCTTATAAAAGTAACAGCACACCTCACACCATCGGGCCGCACGATATGCGGTACGATTCGTGAGGATCGGACAAAAACTGCGGGACGAGTTACGCGCCGAAAATCTGACCGAAGCCATAGAGAGATTCTAATAGTGCTGCTTTTGCAATGAATCGTAGTGCTTTGGATGTACCTCTGATAGGCAACACTTTCTGATCATGTGATAGTTGAAAGGGAGCACCAGCGAGCCAGAGTTGAATCGGCTGCAGGTCAGGCTTGCTGACAGGGACATAATCAAAAGTATGACCAACCAGCCAGAAATAAACCCGGAGACTTGCTTTTTTTTCGCCATCAATAAGCGATAATCACGCCGAGCGAGCATCTTCCCGGCGAGCCGAGCGAGGCTCCGTATGTAGGGGCTCCATTAAAATTAATCCCCTAAAATCCACCTCGGGCAGCGCAGAGCACGACTCGGGGAAAGTCCACAGCGTGAGGGATGCTGCCGCTGAACTGAGCAATAAATGAACTCCTGTTTGGAAGGTACCGTGGAGAACAAAGTCGAATCCGGGGGGAAGAAAAACCGTCTCTTACAATGAAGTGCGGAAAAGGCACAAGAGGACGAGTGCACCAAGTGGCTTTTCAAATCAGAGGACCGAGGAAAAAGCAGAAGAGGGAGGGTTTTTTGTGTATTTATTTATTTATTTTTCCGTAGAAGAGGAAGATCGCAAATAGAGCGTACCAGTCAATTCCCCGTCGAAGGCAACTGGCAGTTATGGATAAGGAGCAGAGGAGCAGATCTATTCTAACAGAGTCACACCTTTAACACACTGCAGAAGTAATTCGGTAAGCAGGTTGATAGCGCTCTGACATCTCGGTAGAACATACAAGTGTTTTTTCTAGGACACAATAAATAGCCCAGCACAGGTTAACCTGTCTGGGGACATTTCTTATCAAATCGCTTTGCCAGCAGGGGGGGGGGAAGGGTAAAAAAAAAAAAAAGAAAGAAAAGAAAAAGAAAGGTTTCAAGTGCTGCTTGGAAATGAACTCCGAGACAGCATTTAGCTAATTGATTCTGGCCAAACATGCAAGGTAGGTTGCGGTTTCAATGATCTAATTGAAAAGAAAAAAGTCCCTTTCTCTGAAAATGTCAGCAGCGAAATTATTGAGCCAAAGAAGTGTTTTTTTTTCCCTTTCTTTCCACACTTCTCCAGGTACGTTCTGGAGATGTCTATTTCTGATTTCTCAAATGGTTGGTAAAGCAGAAATGTCAAGTCCTCTTCCTCGGGTCTGAAGGATGCGAAGGGAATGTTTTTTTTTTTTTCTCTCTCTCTCTTTTCTTTCTGTTCGATACGGAAGCGCTATAGTGATGCGGTGCACTGGGGTTTCTCTAATTCGGTGCGAAGACTAGCTGGAGTGTAGAACATCTCAACAGCACAGTTCACCTTTTTCCTCCGGTCCTGAGGCAAGAAACGTCTTGCGTCTCCTGAGCTGAAGGGGGGAAAATAACACGGCTGTGACTGCGAGGTCTTTGCGTCTGGCTGCGTCTCGTCGCCCAATTCTATTACTTGCAGCGTTTTCTTTTTTCCCCCCCCTAGCATATTCATCTGGCTCTGACATGCTCAACCAACCTCTCTTATGCTTTGGCAGACTTGTCGGAGTCTACATTCTTTTCTTTTTTTTTTATCTCTAATTTGCAATCCGGAGACAACGCTGGAGAAAGTTCCCGAAGTGACGTGAGGGAGAAGCCTTCAGAGGAGCCAGACTCGAAAGGAAATCCGTTTTAGTTTGGTTAACTGTAAACTGTGAATTTACGGCCATAAGTCCTATATAAAGCCTCATTCATTCATTCATCTTCTACCGCTATATACGATCTTCCCTCGGGTCACGGGGAGTCTGTGCCTATCTCAGGCGTCTATGGGCATTAAGGCAGGAGACACCCTGGCTGGAACGCCAACCCATCGCACACACACATTCACACATTCATACACTAGGGACAATTTCCCAAGGTGCCAATCAACCTGCCGTGCATGTTTTTGTACCCGGGAGGAAACCGGAGAACCCGGAGAAAAACCCCCTGAGGCACGGGGAGAACATGCAAACTCCACACACACATGGCCGGGATGAGAATCGAACCCGAACCCTGGCGGTGTGAGGCGAACGTGCTAACCACTAAACCACCGTGCCCTGCTATAAAGCCTCATTTTTTAAATAATAAGATTACATGAGTTGTTGGACTTAAGGGTTAAGCGTTTTGTTTAAGGACCCAGCTGTATAAGGAAAGTCGGATGTAAACTCATGACCGTCAGATCAGACGTCAAACATCTTGCCCTTTGAGCTACAACTCCCCCGAATACAAGGGTACGGTAGCTAGTGGGGTAGCGATTAAAGGCTCTGGGTTGCTCGGTGGTTCGAGGCCCGGTATTTCCAAGCTGCCACCCTTGAGCAAGACGCTTAACCCTCGGTGCTCCAGGGGTGCTGTATCATAGCGGACCTCACGGTCTTACCCCAGTTTCCAAACGCTCTGGGATATGCGAAGAAAAAAAGAGCTCCCCTCACGGGATCAATCAAATATTTAGTCCTTCGTGTCAGTGTACCAAAAGACATCTGCAACTAGTGCTATTTTTGCACACGTGTGCACCGAGCTCTGGTCACACGCGAGTTTCTCACCGGAAACCACTTACGCACTCGCCCTACTTGCCAGATTTGGCTCCTGCAGAATCTGCTCTTTTACCGAAAATAAAGATCCCTACGCCGCTGCAGGGATCCAGAGCGAATCGGAGAAGGTGCTCGACACACAGTGTTCAAAAAGAACACATTGGGAATGTCCGGAATTCTGTATTGCTTGGCAATTTTGAATGTGATCATGTGTAAACATAGATAATTAGAACTTTTTTTTTGTAAACAGTCTCTTTTGATACCACCTTGTAACAATTGCATGAAGGCAGAAAGTCTTTCGGATCATATAAAACTCATTGAGAGACCATCAAGAGAAGCAGGATAAGGGAAGGGTCTCCAAGTCAGACACTCTGAAATAAAATAGCCTTTATTTGTCACATATACATTATAACAGAGTGAAATTCTTTCTTCGCATATCCCATCTTGTTGTTGTTTTGGTATCTGGGGTCAGAGTGCAGGGTCAGCCATGATACGGCGCCCCCTGGAGCCCAGAGGGTTAAGGGTTTTGCTCAAGGACCCAAGGGCGGCAGCTTGACCATACCGGGGCTCGAACCCGGTAGACCACTGAGCTACACCCTCCCGGAATACGTTGAGGGACAGAGCGAGCTGGTTAATCGTTCCAACGGGCCGTTTTAATAATTGTGTACTCTGCGATCGAGGGTGTAACTTTACTCCTATTTTGCAGGTCTAGCTATGACAGCAAACCCCCCCCTGAAAAGGCAGATCCAAGGCGGTAACACAGGCAGGAGGGCGCCCTTGTGATATTTCTTTCGCTCTTGGCTCATTAAACCTTATTTGTCTTTTAAAGTTCAATTTCTTCACAACGAGAGAGAAAATGGCACTGAGCCAAAATTGGCAGGACCTGCTTGACAGCTTTGTAAATGCTAGAAGGGCATCATGGCGATTTTAATTACTCCATTACTTCACCGGCGTCTTGATGTGACAATTGTCGAGAATGGAAAAACAATAAAATTGCCAGTCAGAACTTTAAGGAAAGCAACATTTCGTCTATTAAACATAACAAACCTGATACTGGGGACGGGGACGAGGAACGAGTGCGCGGTGCAAACGCCGTACGAAGTGCGAAATGGAAATTGTTTCATTCAAATTGTTCATCATTGGCTTTGCTTTTCGGCCGTTCCGTGTGCGCGCTGCGTCTTTCGGAGTAGGGCTCGTGCTCTATTTCACTTCATTGTTACGTGCCCTGTTCTGGTTCCTCATTGCATAACCTAACGATTTCCACACGTCCCGCCACCTGCACACGCTTTCTTAAGTGTTGGAACTTCTGGATGTAAATAATATCACTCATCTTTTGGATACAAATACATTTCTTTAGAATTAACATATTACTGACAGATATAGATGTATACAGATGTATATACAGATGCAAACAGATACAACTATACACAATAGGTATACTACCAACCTAGGTATGCCTATGGATCATTGATTTGCATTGGTGCCTGGAATCATCATTTGCATCGTTTTGCATCATATCTAATCAGTGTATAATGAATAGTATATACGCTACACAAGCGGTCCCCAACATTTCGTGCGCCACGGACCGTCAGACAATATTTTCATGGAACGGCCTTTAAGGTGTGGCGGATAAAAACAACAAAATAAAATGATAACCAATTGGTATTTTAATGCAGAATGTTTGGTCTCCATGCGGTCTGAAAGCGTCATTGCGTCATTAGAGAGCCGGTCGCAGTAATATTATATAGAGCGGGGTTTTTGGTGCGTGGGGACGACCTGTCGCAATCTTTCCTGGTATTGTCTGGTAAATGTCTTTTTTCTTCTGTCTCCTCCCTTTTTTTTGTTCGTGTTTCTGGCGTGGGGGGGGTTTTCAGTTTAGCGGTAATATATTATGTGTTAGCGGCCGGAGCGGCCCCTTTAAGAAGGTGGCGGACGGAGATAAGACGTGACCGAGGCAGGCATTTGACAGGCATCAAGAGTGAGTCATAGACAGATAAATAATCCAAAATAAAACATCGGACAATAAATAAAAAACACCCCGTACCAACTGACCCGCGGACCGGTACCTGCGTTATAACACCATTATTTAAAAAGTGGCCTATAATGTGCGTCCGATATTTGATATGTAGTTTGCTTTTTCCTCGTTTATCTGATTCGCGAGCATATGTTCTCATAACACTACTACAATACCGAGACTGAGGCGAGTCATATATACAATGTTGATTAACGTGGCGGAGCTGCAGCTTCGACCTAACAGCACCAGAAAAGAACATCTGGAATTATTTAATATATTAAGTTAATATATTAAGGGGGCCAGGGTTCAATTCCTGTCTCGGCCATGTGTGTGTGGAGTTTGCATGTTCTCCCCGTGCCTCAGGGTTTTTTTCTCCGGGTTCTCCGGTTTCCTCCCCGGTCCAAAAACATGCACGGTAGGTTGATTGGCACCTTGGAAAATTGTCCCTAGTGTATGAATGTGTGTGTGAATGTGAGTGTGTGTGTCCTGCGATGGGTCGGCATTCCATCCAGGGTGTATCCTGCCTTAATGCCCATAGACGCCTGAGATAGGCACAGACTCCCCGTGACCCGAGGGAAGAACGGGTATATACTGATGTACTCGTATGCATGCTTAATGCACCGAAATAATGGCTAAATAGCATCTGCTTTAGTTAATAACATGCACATCCATTATAGACACTGGAAAAACTTAAATATAAGAAAGGAAATAAAAGCTCATTTCTAATCCCATTGCACATTATACTACAAATCTTAAAGTAAGAAAATTGTCTTAAACAAGAATCTTAAGAAAGGTTCCGTTGATTTTGTCAATACATATTTACGTCTGTCAGTACGTGAACTTGTGTTAATAAACTGGTCTTTTTTTGTCAAGTTAAAGGATCTAGTAGAATTTATTATCTACTACATATTAGTGTTTGTTTCAAGAATTCTTAATATTTAGTCGGTAATAAATTCCATAACATATAACATACATCGCTAACATGCAAAAAACGCCTTGCTTTACACTAGCTGAAGGTCGAGGAGGCCTTGCTCAAGAGCCCTAAAATGAGAAGGCAGGTACTGTGATTTGAATCTTCACTTTCTGATCAGAAACCTTTTCAGAACGCGAAATCGTTTCTACCGCTCTTTAAATTCCATCCGCACAGGTTCCCCAATTAATCCTATTTGGTACAAGATCCCTTTTTGTTGAAAGAAAGACATTTCCCGGAGCGCTGCGAGGTCTCGGGAACGACATCAAGGAGGCGTTTAAGCTATTTGGGCAAAAAAAAAAAAAAAAAAAAACGTGTTAGGTACAGATGTAGGTTATGTTCACAGTGATCTAATTGAAAAGAGTCGTTTTAGCTGAAAATGTCAGGATTGAACTAACAAATTACCACAGCATCCAACCCTAGAGAGCATTTACTCAGCTGTTATTTTCCCCCTTTACTTATAAACGGTAATGTGTGGAAGGGTAGAGAGAGTGTTTATAGTATCTGCTCTACCTAGTCATCTGGTTATATGGACTGGAAAAGACGGAGAACTTTGAATGAACACAAGAACATACAAAACATGGGAGCTCAGGATCAAACCCTGGACCATGGAAGTGTCACCAAACTCACACAATAGCATTATTATTAGTATTATTCTTCTTCTTATTATTTAGAGTAAGGAGCAGAATTTATGGCACCCTTGGTAATAATGCCTTTTTCCGATGGAACAATTCTTTCTTTTACATACGACAACTGTTGGAGGGTTACAGTGAGTGGCAGTGGCGCTCAGTAACATCTGTTACATTGTAAGCATCTTAAAGTAAGAAAATTGTACTAGAAAACAAGAAACAAGTGACAATGTTGTGCTAATTATTCCCTTAAAAGTACTGATTTTAACAAGAATCTTAAGAAAGGTTACGTTTAAGTTTGTCAATACATATTTGTGTCTGTCAGTACGTGAAGTTGTGTTTATAAAAAGCATGAAACTGGTCTTTTTTTGTCGAGTTAAAGGATCTTGTAGAATTTATTATCTGCTAAATATTAGTGTTGTTTCAAAAATTCTTAATATTTACAATATTATACAATTAAGTTGACAGTTAGAAACCAACATTGCGACGATTAAATATGACAAACCTGACACTGGGGTCGAGGGCGAGCACACCGTGCAACCGCAATTCAAAGTGCGAAATGGGAATTGTTTTGTTCAAAGTATGTACCCCCCCCCCCCCCCCCCCCCCCCCCCCCCCCGCCCTGCCCTTAACAATGATGCACTTTCATTTCGAAAAATGGAAGCTATTTTTTCCAAGGGTTTGAAACTTTTTTTTCCATAGAATGTTAACTTAAAGTGCCACCTAGTGGACAAATGAAAATAAGCAAAAAGGAATCAAATGCAATCAGTTACTTTACTTTAAAAGTTACACTACTCATTACATTTTTAATAGGGTCATTTATAATCTGTAATCTATTTCACTTCCCTAGGTTTAGTAAACCTGACCCCCCCTTAGATCTCGAACGTATGGTGTTTGAAAAGTGCAGGAAGGGATGCGAAAAGGCGCAGGAAAAGATGCGTAGATCAAGACTGGAATTTGCGAGGGGAAAATGTGAATAATGGACGGACAGTCGGACCAAAATTGCAACAGAAGAAATGTCGAGTGACGCGGTAGCGCGACCGAGAGCCCTTGTGGGTGTTTGCTCCGGTTCGCTTCCTCTCAGCTAAGAGCCCGTTTCGAGGAGCGCTACTAATAAAGACAGAGCTAGTACTAGGAAGTGTCACTCACACACATGTATCACACAAACACACAATCCCTCTCACACACACACACACACACATACATATGAACACGCGAGCACCTGTCTAAAGGGCCGTTTCATAGGCCACTTCACTCCTCCTCCCCCAATGCCAGGATAATGGGCTACCTCTCCAAACACATTATATTCCATTGCCAGCAG
>JACRUU010000024.1:5338312-5378312 GCA_030449085.1 Kryptopterus vitreolus
GCCAACATATACCCATGTCAAGAGCATTTCTTTGCTTTTGGAATGTTCTAAGAACAGGAAAAGGCTTGTACTGTATGCTGTGTTAATGCGGTGTTTCTAAGTGGCCAACGAGCCTTTAGAGAAAGTCTAGTTCTCGCTGTGACCTTTTTGCTGAGCCAGGCCCTGCTTTCAAATCTCAAGGAATGTTAATTATCAGATAGCGATTAGTGCCAATTTGTCACCGCGCTCCATTGTGAGATGGAAAGAAAACCCTCTCGTGGTTCGTGTCAGATTTGCGGCTGAGAGGACAAGCCAAGGTCAGAGACGAAAGGGCTAATTAAAGAATTCTCTGGTTAACATTTTCAGTGGCAGAAAGAGCTGAAAAGGAAGGAGGAACAAAACAGAACAACGTCACGATGAACACACGCGCTCCTTTTTTTCCCCCTCCCGTGGTGCCGTGCTAAAGCCTTGACATGGTTCGGAGATAATTAAAAAACAGTATAAAAGGGGGTATGCGAAGTATTTGATAAGCCCGATCCTAATTGTTCTTCAGAAACTGAAGTTATTCTGCTGAGTTTTTTTATTGTGTAACCCCAAAAACAAAGGCTACACAAAACAAAGCAGCAGAAGAACTTCAGTTTCTGAAGAACAAGAAGGACTGGGCAAGGCAACAGTTGGGATTAAAATATGGATTAGGACCATTTGATGCAATCTCATGAAGAGATGGTTAAAAAATAATGTCCTGATTGAATAGCAAAGGAAAAGACACAGAAATCTCAGTTTTCTGTTCATCAAAATATATCTCTGCCGTGGAGTAAAAACGGAACTTCTAGCATTGTGGTGTTTATGTGGTGTTTTTAACCAACGTTAATCTGTGAACTTTCCTTCGTCTTTTATTTTCATTTCCTCATTTGCAGGCTATTAGTTTTTTTTGCACATTAATACAACAACAATCAGGTTAACAAAGCGCTTTAGTTTAAAGATTATAAACTGCGAGTGCTAGTTTAGCGGATCATTTCTGCTAGCGACTAGCGCTACAGTTACACAGTAGTTGTTAGCAACTGTAGCAGCATTTATCCACATTTATCCAGATAAAGCTTGCAGAAATGGAGTTTTATTGTTACAGCATATATAGAGCTATTATCTTTAATATGTCTGTGAACTTTCTGTATCTTTTCTGTGGTCATTTACCGCATTTCAAGATAGCAAGCTATTAAAGCTAAAAAAAAAAAAAAAACACAACTCGAATGCTAAAGATTCTTGCTAGCTAATGCTAATTAATGCAACGTCTGTAGTGACAGTTATAGAAAGTACAGTGTTAGCATCGCTGCTAGCATTGTTCACATTAATCCAGGTAAATCTTGCAGCAGATTTTGTGCAAGAAAACGGCTTTGTAGAGTGGAGTGAAAAAAAAATAATCGATTTGTTCAATTTTCCTTAAGCTGTGTGTGAACTTTCCGTCGTTGTTGTCATGTACAGTGGATTAGTGTTTCTATGTGTATATTAATTCAGTCAGGTTGGCTTTTTTAGTGTACTTTGTTAAAAGGTTATAGCGATCTAATGTGTGCGCTAGATTAGCTAATCGTTTCTGACAGCAACTAATGCAACTACTTCAGTCAGAGTTATAGTAAGCACAAATGTAGCTACGTCCACATTTACCCAGATAAAATCAGATGAAATGTCCAACGATTGCGTCAATTGACTAAAAATATCGTCGTTTTTATCGGTCCACATGATAACACAACAAGAAAAATGATGATATTTTTAGTCAAGTGACGCAATTGTTGGACATTTCAGCTCAAAATAAACACATTTCTAGTTTTCAAGCAAGAACTCTTGTTTAAATGTATTCAGGAAACTTCCGAAAACGGCATTCTCGGTGTACAGCGTTAAAAAAAACAAACCCCAAAACAAGACCCCAAAAAACACAAAAAAAATCCAGTTTGCAAATCGCTGTGAATATTAATGTGAATATAGCCTTGCAGCTCCTATTATAATCATTCATTCATTCATCTTCTACCGCTTTATCCGATCTTCCCTCGGGTCACTGGGAGTCTGTGCCTATCTCAGGCGTCTATGGGCATTAAGGCAGGACACAACCTGGATGGAATGCCAAATCATCACAGGACACAAACACACTCACATTCACACACACATTCTTACACTAGGGACAATTTTCCAAGGTGCCAATCAACCTACCGTGCATGCTTTTGGACCGGGAGGAAACCGGAGAACCCGGAGAAAAACCCCCTGAGGCACGGGGAGATCATGCAAACTCCACACACACACATGGCCGAGACAGGAATCGAACCTGGACCCTGGAGGTGTGAGGTGAACGTGCTAACCATGTTTATATTTAAAAATGTGGTACATTAATCTATGCTTACTGGTGCACAGTTTTGCAACCACAAAAACCTTTGCCATTCGCAAATCCATCCCAAAATGGAATACCTGAACTAATATTGAAATTCCAAAAAAGGTTATGGCTTTTCATTACACTCTTCAAACCCAAGCAGGTTCATAGTAGCCCCCCCCCCCCCCTCCCTCCCCACACTTTTTAAAAAAAAAAAGTGTGCATATCCTTCACCAAACATTTTTCTAAAGCAAGTTTTTAATTACACTACTATTCCCCGTTGCGTACGCCTCCAGACTCACTTATAATAACATCAATCCACTTTAACTCACTCATCTGCCCTCATATTACTCACAAAACACAGTGGCACACAAGGGAAGAGCTTGAACATGTTACCTCCTTCAGAAACGTTTTCCGCTCAGCTGCCGGGATAAGTAATAGACCATACACACATAATTAACACACATCTGCTCGCATTTGCACAAAGATGAATTAATAACATAACAGTGTCCTTTAAATCGGGGGGTTTTAGACAGCTTTATTATTTATGCAGCTACGCTTGCTCTTATTAGTAAGGTCTTAATAACAAACAACAGCCAATTAAAGACGAAATCATCGACTTTTGGTAGCTGCAATATGGTTTTTGCGAATCCACAACGCCTCTCACCAAACCCACTACCAAATACTTATGAGACCTTAACAAATCTCGCCCGTTATTCCAGACCCAACTTTACCAAACCTGAAACTCCCACAGAATCATGTCCTATGGACTCAGTTGACTAGTATCAATCCTTCCAGTCAGGACAATATGTACCAGTCTTTCCCACTCTCTTAACCAACACTGCAGACTTTCTTGAACCGGTCTCTACCACCTTCACTAACAATCTTGATCCCTTCCTGTCATAAAGACCCATGTGCAGTCTCACTGACTATTACAAGCGTTCTTTAGCAATCTCACAGTCATTTGCAGACACCCTCAACCAATCCTGGCCGACAACCCCCCCCAACACACACCCTGCAGACACTCTTTACAAACAAAACCCACTTCAGCAGTCACTCATCACCATTCCTGACACTTACATGAATACTCTTGACCAATCCTGCTCGCTTCCATGGACTCCCTCGACTAATTCCACGGCTCCCCAGATACTCCTACATTATCACATACATAATCACAGACACTCTAGGGGACAATATTTACCAGTCTCAGTCACGCTCTAAACATCAACATCAAGTGTACACTCTTGAACCAGTGACACTGACACTTGAACCGGTCTCTACCAGCTCCACAGCACTCTTAACAAATTCGTCCTCCTATAGACACTCTTTACCAGTCACATCCATTACTGCGAACACTCTTTACCCATCTCCCTAATATTTGCAGACACTCCCAAACAATCCTGCTACATCAATAGACACTCATGACCAATCCAATCCATCCAGACCCATGCCAATTCCTGATGCTTCCACAGATACTCTTGACCTATCCTGCCATTCCAGGAGAGAATTCTCTTTTCCCCCATCCTGGGACGTCCTCGGGAGTTCCCTCTGGCTCCAGTAGTGTTCCACCCCATAACAGTGTGTAGAGGCAGGAATAAACAAGACCCCACACTCCATCCCAAAACATCTAGTGATGTACCGAACATCTGCAAACATCCACACTCATCTAGTAAAGTACCACCTCTGGACCAGAATCTTTAAATTCCAAATTATGGGACTGGAACAGAACAGCAGAAGGACATTATTCACACATACTACACAATTCGACATCACACACTCTTAATAACACCCAGATGAGGAAGGGTTTCGATTTGGGTCCGGGTCCTCGCAAGTTTTCTTCCTCATTCCACTATGGGAGTTTTTCCTAGCCACAGTCTCGCTCATCAGGGACAAATACACATAAACCATTCGCATAAATATTTAATGTTCTGTACTTATCCCATTCTGTAAAGCTGCTTTGCGACAATGCACATTGTGAAAAGCACTATATAAATAAAACGGAATTGAATGGAACAATATTTACCAGAGGGGCATCGTGGCTAGCACGTTCTCCTCACACCACCAGGGTCCGGGTTCGATTCCCGAGAACATTGCATGTTCTCCACGTGCCTCAGGGGGTTTTTCTCCAGGTTCTCCAGTTCCGCCACCCCCCTCCCCCCACCCCGGTCCAAAAACAGGCACGGTAGGTTGATGTGTATGAATGTGTGTGTGAATGTGTGTGTGTCCTGCGATGGGTTGGCATTCCATCCAGGGTGTATCCTGCCTTAATGCCCATAGATGCCTGAGATAGACAAAGGCTCCCCGTGACCCGAGGGAAGATCACATATAACGCTGAAGATGAATGAATGAATGAATGCATGAATGAATATTTACCAGTCTTGCCCACTTTCTTAGCCAATTAAACTTACACTGCAGACTCTCTTGAACCAGTCACTACCAAGTGCACAAAGTGACAAATCCCATCTCCTCCTGAATATACCCTTTACCAACATCATCTACTACCTAATTACCAAGTATGTGTAGTATCTGTAGAATTTCCTAATAGTGGAGATTATAGGAGACACATAGAGACACTATTAACCAATCAGCGTAGACTCCGTCCTGACTCCGTCCTGCTCAGGCTGCTATCCAGCCATCCCTAAAAGTAGAATGCTAATACTGAACAACTGCCAGCAAGTGCATCACTGTTTAAATTAAGCGTTTCAAAGCAAAGTCTACAACTCAGGAGCACATTTTCCCTGATGTTGGAGAAAGACAACACAACCCTCTCCATGGAGCATCCCGTTCTCTAACTGGACCTGAGCCAAACATCCCAACCACATCCCAAAAATTCAAGCAATAAAGGTGCCATCTATTTGTGCTTTATTCAGCAGGCATGGTAGAAAAGCCAGCAGACGGGTTAATCAATGAACTTTAAAGGCTGCTATAAAATAGCACGCATGCAATCTTCGATATGACCTCACTTCAGTCCGCCCATCTCTTCTCTTTCTCACTCTTCTCGGTCCTAATGGAGTCTCTCAGAGATGGAAAGGGATGGCAGGACTACTGACTGACAATAATCAGATTTGTCTGTCCGGCGAAAGTGCTCAGAGATAAAAGTGCCGTCGACTCGCCACACAACGACCCATTACTGATAGAGAGAAAGCAATAGAGAGAGAGAGAGAGAGAGAAACACTAAGAGGGAATGAAATTGGAAGAGGGATAGGTTTAAACACTCTCGTCATTATCACCGCAACTGTCTGTCTTGACGCGTCGGTCAGATGGGCACAATGTGGACGATATCTGTTCTGTTTAACAACCCAATCGCTCTTCGCCATCAGCCAGACCTGAGATAAAGCTCTTGAGAAATAAATGATTGTCCGAAGCTTTCCACAGAAAAAAAAAGAAGAGAAAACTCCTAATTGCACACCACAATAGAATGAGATGAATAAAAAGAAAAGAAAGAAAAGCCCAATCCAATCCTCCAGCCAGTCAACTATGGTGTTTAATGCTATCTATTGTAATCTCGTCTATAGAACTTCAATGACCTGGTTTTTGCATTGTAACCTGGTAGTCCTGGAAACTCAAACTGGATGAAGATTGAAGGATGAAGATTTATGCAAATGAGAAGCGAGAGAATGATGGTAGGTGTGGGGCTTTTTTTTTTCTTCTGTCTTGCTGTGAAACAGCCTTTTTTCCTGTACATTCGTCCTTCTTTTAGTAAAAGTTAGTCATAAATATGAGTAAACATTTATTTTCTAAAAAATGGGCAATGTGTCATATAAATTGAATCTCTGATTTTTTGGAGACAAAATTTGTTTTTAGATTTTGGATTTACTGTAGTGGGAAAAGGGGGCTTAGTGGTTAGCATGATCGCCTCACACCGCCAGGATCCGGGTTCGATTCCCGTCTCGAACATGTGTGCATGAGTTTGCATGTTCTCCCCGTGCCTCAGGGGGTTTTTTCTCCGGGTTCTCCGGTTTCCTCCCCCGTCCAAGAACATGCACGGTAGGTTGATTGGCACCTTGGAAAATTGTCCCTAGTGTATGAATGTGTGTGTGAGTGAGTGTGTGTGTGCCCTGCGATGGGTTGGCATTCCATCCAGGGTGTATCCTGCCTTAATGCCCATAGACGCCTGAGATAGGCACAGACTCCCCGTGACCCGAGGGAAGATCGGATAAAGCGGTAGAAGATGAATGTAGTGGGAAAATACTTATACTTGTTTTTAGTCTGTGTTTTGGTGCTGTCATGTTTATCCAGCAGCTCCCCCCCCCCTCCCCACACACACACACACACAAACACCTCCGCAATCAACAACAGGTTTGTTTGAGGTTCTGGAATAAATTCTAAAAATTTTCCTTTGGTTGCCGCAAACTTTAGAGCAATTTTACAGCGATTTGATTTGAATCGCGATGTTTTGACACACAGACATTTCACAGTGTGAATCTGAAGCATTTTTACAAAGGAAAACAATTAGATCTTTATCGAAGGCCTTTATCCAACATGTCTCTAAAAGAGATCTATGGGAAACAAAATTATATATATTTATATATGTGTGTGTGTGTGAACAGACCTATGGCAAAAAAAAAGTCATAATAACAATTAAACAATTAGAACACTGACAGAATCTAGCTGCTTTAAGTGTTCAATTCAAATAAGCTAAAAAAAAATCGTGCTGGAAAGTGATTAAGAAATCGTGCTTCGATTAATTGCACTTACCCAAACCATTTCCATACGACTGATGAAACCAAACAACTCTTGGAAACAAGCACTTCGGATTTGTCAGAGCGGCGCCATGTTGTATGTAGTATTTCGCATGTGTAATGCAGGGGGGGGCGGAAAACTATGGAAGCTCGCTGTGCCAAACCAAGGTGAACCCCTAAAATCGATTTCCGTTTTTTTTCTACATCTACATAAACCATTATCGAATGAATCCATAATGACGATTAATATCCCCGCCGTAATTTCTTCACAGTGAAAAATCACCATATTCCCACTGCATCTTACCTGGATAGACGGAACTATCAGAAGACAAAGAGACGATCCAAACCCTGAACAGTCTAGAGATGGATCAGCATCATTTGGATTCCATTGTGTGAAGAGTTTTGACATTGTACTTCGAGGATAAACAACCTCTTAACTGCTACTCTGCATCTGCCCGTTTCTCCATCACTGAACATTTAAAGGCTTCAGCATGGGGGAGTTGGTGTCGGATCTATAATGGTCTTAGATTTTGAGCTTTTGAGGTGTTTGAGGAGGTGCTCAGTACCTCATAAAAAAAAATCTGTATGGGACTAAAAAGGACATTTCGCAAAAACACACTCTTTCTAATGTTTTCATTCATTCATCTTCTACCGCTTTTATCCGATCATCCATCGGGTCGCGGGAGTTTGTGCCTATCTCAGGTGTCTATGGGCATTAAGGCAGGATACACCCTGGATGGAATGCCAAGCCATCGCAGGACACACACACACTCACTTTCACACACATTCATACACTAGGGACAATTTTCCAAGGTGCCAATTAATTGAATTATTTTTGTATTTATCTTCCTCATGCCATCAAAGGGAATTTTACCACAGGCTTGCTTTGAGATAAATGTCAATTGTGAAAAGGAGTTTAGAAACAAATTTGAACTTCAACCCGACTTTCATGGAGACTCTTCACTGGTGTCCCTCAGGGCTCCATGCTGGGAACTTTCCTGTTCTTTCTTAGTAGCAATTCTGATTATTAAATCCACATTAATACGTTTTTTTTCCAAAATAAATAAATAAATAAAAATTCTTGTTTGCAAATACGTGCTTGTAAACAAGAAGGTATTACTGGGGACATGGGCGGAAACTGTGTTTTTAGTCAAAAGAAAACATTTTCAAAAACGCTCTCTAAAAGGGAAAAACTTTATTAAGGAATTTATTAAGCTTTCAAAAAGCAATATCATGTGACATTACTACAAAGTTCCAAATGACAGGAAAGTAAATAATAGGCAGGCGGAAATGACACAAGATGAATCGTGTTTTACTCAAGCACAGTTCAGGGACGTTAATGGGATGTTTTCAGATGTTTTCAGCACCCATTTTTTAAGGAACAACTGGAAAAGGCAAAAACGAGGAGCATTTTTTTTAGACGAAAAACGGCGTTTTCGAATTGATTTGGATTAGTGTAGACGTAGCCTAAAAACTTGCATGTCCCCAAAGACACATCGCTGCGATAAAATTTGTTGATTTCTCTGGACTGTTCAAGCTCACCATCTGTTACTGCACACGACCTTGGGGGGAACCATGGAGAACCACCTGTCCTTTGTGCCTCACATCGCTAAAGTGACTTGTGCCAGTTCTTCCTCTGCAACAGTACGAAGATCCGGCTGTTTATTTATTTATTAATTAATTAAATTTTTTTTTAATTCAGAGGTCACTCAGGGGTTTCTTCAGTTCCTTGTCGGTTCAAGACTCGATTCAGGGCCTGCGATAAACCTACGCAAATGTTTTTTTGGCGTTTTTCCGTACCGGATCACCCACCTGGGATTTCCGAGTGATGGTCCCTGTAAAGCATGCGGATAGTGTTTATGGAGGCTACAAATCATTTCGGTGCGTTGCTTTGGATGACGTTATACTTATATATATATATATATATATATATATATATATATATATATATATATATATATATATATATATATTCACTACTGCAAATGTTACAAACAATAAATATTTCAAGCTTTTCGATCATATTCTGATCCGTCTCCGAGGTTTGCGTTTCCAGCTCGGAATATTGCTTCATTTTCAAAATCCCCTCCTATAAAGTCGAACCTGCTCCGAGTCTCGCAACTCCACTCATTAATATTTTGTAGGACGGCGATATTGTGCCACGGGAGGTACAGGAGCGCGGTCCCCCCCCCCGGCATCGATCAAATCGGTCCGGGATTAATAATTCAAATGCTCGTGCTCCCCAGACAACCGTGAACAAGGCTTCTTAAAGCCGGCGCGTTAACGACTCACCTGGACCTTCTTTTGCCCTTTTTCGAGCTCTTAGTGTACAAAAAGAACTCCACGGGTAAAAATGCAAGTGTGACGGCGAAAACGAGAAGCACGACAGGGGCCAATTCGCCACTCGGCCAGTCGTTCCCTGGGCCAGAGATACGTTTTGGTAAGCGCATCAAACGCTGGGCGCCTCAGCCAGCATATTCTCTGTTTTTAATCAGAGGGGAGAAAGGCTAGCCCGGGTACGCTAATGAAACCGGGGAGCAGCTGTGCTCGGACCCGCTCGAGGGTTCCCGACACGTGCGGCATCTCGGAGAGGTGAGAGAACACGTGGACCAGGACGCGAATATTAATCGCGAGATTTTTTTTCTCTCTCTCCCTCCCCTCCGATACCTAATGACTTAACCCTCAGGTGAACGGATTCACGCGACTCATTAAAGCACCGCAACTACGTACCCGTCATTAACTTTGTAATTTCCTTGCTCTCCATCGACTTTTTTTTTGGAATAATATCAAGCTTTAAATAGCAGTAAATAGACCTGGAAGATAATGCGATAAGAAATGGCGTTTTAATATTTATTTGACCCTCAAGGAAGGATTTTATGAATAATAATAGCCGTTTTTTGACAAGTTAGAGGTTTTATTGCTCAAACATGAGGAGGTGATTAAAAACCCCCTTCTGTTTAGAAGTTTAAATAATGAACAAATCCTGTAAAAAAAAAAATGCATGCAAAATACATCTGAAATCTGCTCCGATACGGATCGGCTTTGTATATTTCATATTTTCTTCGCTTCTGATGATACAGATTGATGTGGATCCGTGTGCAGGGTAATAAGTGAGTATATTGGGTAAGGGATAAAACACACGGCTGTAGGAAAACCATCGACGACACCTCTTCATGAAAGTGGCTTTTATAAAAAGGTTTGCAATGTATTTGTTTATCATTCTCGTTTATTACAAAACAAAGGTTTTTAATTGGCAAGATTTTTTTTTTGTGGAAAAAATTATTGAAATATTATGAGAATACATTTTAATATTTTGAGAAAAAAAAAGTCCAAATATGTTAATTATTTATTTCAATATTTTAAGAAAAAAGTCAAACAAATATTTGGAGGAAAAAAATGTAAAAACATTTTGAGGGGAAAAAAAAGGTCAAATATTTTGAGAATTAATTTGAATATTTTAAGAAAAAAAAGTTTGAGAATGAATTTACATATTTAAAAAAAACAGTCAAACGAATTAGCAGAAGATTACGAGAACACATTTTGATATTTTTTTTAAATTAGGAAATATTATGAGATTTGAAAATTTTGAAATTTTGAGTCAAGATATTTCGAGAATCTTCCAATATTGTAAGAAAAAATTAAAAAAGATATCTTGGGGGGGAAAAAAAGCCTAAAAAATATTTTAAGAATATAATCTAATCAATACCAGATTAAAATATGACTTTTTTTTCAGAATAAAGTCCAAATTAAGAGAATAAAGACAAAATAATTGAGAAGTAGCAATCAGTAAAAAATTGTTTGTCTTTTGGCGCATCGTAGTCATAACGAATAAACTGATACTGCTCAGGATCCCACAGACTCACTTTTTTATTTCTTTTATTTATTCTATTTATTCATAAATAAAAAAATCAGACAGACATTGAGGTAACTATTGTGCAGTCTGAAATGGCGACCAGTGAAAATGTCCATCTATCTACCTTTCTAAATAACTAAAATCAATTTATTCAAAATTCACAAAATATATACAAAAATATACAAAATTCAAGTCAAAATCTTTTTAATTTTGAGATTAATTTCTCAAAATATTTATAATTTCTTTTTTTTCATTTTGAGCCTCGTATTGCTGTAATTTTATTCGCATGACTTTGATCTCATTCTTATTGCTTTGATTTTTTCTCTCAGAACTTCATTCTTAAAATATTTCAAACAAATAATTCTGTTTAATCTGCGGGAAAAAAAAATCCTCGCAGAACTCTCGTGACAAAATCGATACCGCTTCATTTCTACCGCTTCGTACGTCGTGTGAACGGGGGAAAAAAACCCTGATCCGGAGAACCGACACACCCCTGTCGGGAGAACCGCAGGAAAGGAATGAGAGGCTGAGGAAAATGCTCTGTGGCTCGGCGGTAATGAGGAAGAAGCAGTTCGAGCGCCTGGCCTCGTGTTTGCCGTCAGATGTTAACCTGGACCTGCTCCAGACTCCCTGATAACCCAGGATGCATTGCAGTTTTTGTTTGTTTGTTTTTTTCTGCATCGATCGCACTTTCGGATGAAATAATGGCATGTTCGGAAGCCTGGCACTGAAATACTGCGTAATGTCGATTATTGACTTGTATTAAACATGTTATAACATTATGACTGGAGTGTTTAAGCTGCGATCTATGATATATAATTATGCTTTTGGCACAGGGTGTGTGTTTCCATTCCAGGTTCACACCCTCCGTCCCCTGATTGGCCGGTTTCCAGCTTTTTAGGAGCTCCCGGGACTAAAGCATTGCTTTCTTCTTATTTGTTTGTGTTTGCACGCTTCAGGCAGTGAGGTGTTGGAGAATTCAGCAGGTCGTTAAACTACATTTGCTTACGTCTTCCTTTGTGTTTGCCTAACGCAGACGATTTGGATGTGTGTGTGTGTGTGTGTGAGTCTCAGGGATGATTTTCTGATTCCTCAAAGTGCGAGACATGTTTTAGTTATGGTAAGGAATACATACAGTTAATGGCAAAGGATAATAAGCATATAAAGAATATTTTTTATTTGTCACATAGACATTACAGCACAGTGAAATTTGCATATCCCACCTGGTTTGGAAGTTGATACAGCGCCCCCTGGAGGGTTAAGGGTCTTTCTCAAGGACTCGAGAGTGGCTGCTTAGCGAAACGGGGAAGGAAAGGAAATGTATGAAGGAGGGAAATCGCCGGGGCGCATATCGAATAGGGAGGCGGGACTCCCGCATCACTGTCGTGATTGGTCTGTCATTCCGACAGGCGTGGTGTGATTGGTGCTTCCTGAATCGGTCACGCCCGAGGCGATTCCCATAGTGAGATACGGGTGTTTGAAAGTGAATTGTTGTTTATCTCTATTCTTTCCAGCTCGGATCAATGAATCTTTACACATATATTAAAATTACATTTCCAAAATATGTCTCTGGCATTATTCAAAAGGCCGTAGTTTGGGGACCTAGAGAAACGTTGTCTCATTTCACTGTGTACCGCATCTGCTATATATATATATATAGTCCAAATGACAATAAAAACCTCTTGACGAATGTTTCTATGATCAGTTTTGTCACAAGACTCTTCATATAATCAACTCGGATGTAAAAAGACGCTAATTTCAACGGATGACTCAAACACGGATTGATATCTTTTGAAATTATCGTGAACCTTCTTTTCAACGACTTCAAAGAAATCCTGCGATTAAGGCCACAGGCGTTGTGGCAATATTAGAGTCGGGAGTTTCTTCCATCGTTAACTCCTCTCAAAATGTTCTGCTTGCTTTTGAACCCGAGATGAACCGCATGTTCCTGATAAGTACACGCAACCAAACGCCATTCAAAACCAGTTCAAACGTAGTGCTCTACCCTGATTGGTGCGTTTCTTGATTGAGAAGTTTCGTCTTTTCTTTTTTTTATCCTACAATATAAAGGAGAGACTGATTCCACAGGGTGGATTAGTGGTTAGCCCGTTCGCCTCAATCGTCCAGGATCTGGGTTCGATTCTAGGTTCATTGACACCTTGGAAAATTGTCCCTAGTGTATGAATGTGTGTGTGTGTTTGTGCCCTGCAATGGGTTGTCATTCCATCCAGGGTGTATCCTGCCTTAATGCCCATAGACGCCCGAGATAGGCACAGACTCCCCGTGACCCGAGGGAAGATCGGATAAAAGATGAATGAATGAATCACTGATTCCACAAAAAGTTCGAAATATAGTTACGTTCAAATAAAAGTCTCCCTCGATAGAAAAACTTCAGTAAGCTACTCAAGTGCAGAAACAAATTACATTTGCTGCCCCCTTCTGGTTGTCCCGTGTAAAAGCGGCTTCATTCGCTTGCCCATTTTTCCTGCTTTAGATAACAAGCATCACCTGAGGTAAAAAAAATCTCTCACGAGTTGGCGCTTTGACAGCCTGTACCCATTCCCAAGCTTTTATTGATTAGGCTTTTGTCTCTGAGTTTTACTCTGATACGCAACCATTAAAACGTCGATCGGGCTCAAGGTCTAAATCTTAGCAAGATCTGAAACCACGTCATGCCTGTTTATGGCGTCAGGTTTTATCCGGTTCCTCGCCCAGCGTAATTATTACTATTATTATTATTATTATTATTATTATTATTATTATTATTATTTTTACAAGCAGGGCGAGGTCAGAAATAAACACTATTTCCACTTATGTTTCAAGAGATGTCAAGGAGGGTTTGTTTATGTATGTATTTATTTATTTATTTACTTATTTATTTTTACACGCAGCCCTGTCAGCATCCCTAAATGTTTTTTTTGTGTGTTGGAAAATACAGTATTTAATATTAGTCACAGCCTAGTCGATGGTCAGACTTTTTTTGTTTTTTTACAGACGAGACCGCGAGATAATTAGTCTCCCTTTTTTGTGTTTCCTCTAATTAACTGAGTAGGAGTGGAACAGTTTCAGTAGTTCATCAGGCCAAAATAACATAGAGCAGGACTAAATAAATAAATACAAGTAAATAAATGTGCCTTCATCCCATATCTCGTACTAAAAGAAAAGGTTAGGGAAAAGAATAGTGTGGCAGTTTCGTTTTATTATTATTGTTTTTTTCCCCTCCAACATATGTATATTTCATCACGTTAGAAGCGTTTTCTGATGCACCGACAATGAGACAAAGACTTCAATAAGTCCCTGCTGGGAAAAGGACTAAATCTCATATTATTAAGCTCTACGAGTCGTAATGGGACTGTGAAAGACGGCTTTATTAAAGGATGCGGTCAGACAGTCGACGTGTTCAAGCTTCCAGAGAAAACGCTCGTACCGAATGCAAGACGAGGAAGATAAACACGTTTGGGGCGCACCGGTGGAGTGAATAGGATAAAATGGTTAGGTCTGGATGTATTCATTCATTCATCTTCTACCTCTTTATCCGATCTTCCCTCGGGTCACGGGGAGCCTGTGCCTATCTCCGGCGTCTATGGGCATCAAGGCAGGATACACCCTGGATGGAATGCCAACACATTGCAGGATACACACACACACTATCGCACACACATTCATACACTAGGGACAATTTTCCAAGGTGCCAATCAACCTACCGTCCATGTTTTTGGACCGGGAGGAAACCGGAGAACCCGGAGAAAAACCTCCTGAGGCACGGGGAGAACATGCAAACTCCACACACACATGGCCGAGACGGGAATCGAACCCGGACCGTGGCGGTGTGAGGCGAATGTGCTAACCACTAAACCACCGTGCCCCCATGGTCTGGATGTATGTAAGTATGTATTTATTTATTTGTTTTATATATATATCAAAATACAATAAAAAGAAGTGTCCACCGTCATTTGCCAAGTCCTGGCGTTTCTTGCGTATGGTTTTAGTTCAGGGTTGTAAGGAAAACAAATTATGAGGGTGCCTTTATTACAGAATAGCATGAACTAAATACAGAATGCAGAGTATAAATTCAAATTTTGTCAAAAGTGTGAAAACGCCTTGTCTTTTATGGTTTTTGAGACATGTCCCTTTTGTTACGCTTGCATCTGTATCCGGACCACGCCTCGAAGAACTACGGTTTCCAGAAGCCCTTGCCTGGGAAGCATGGAAAAACAGACGCAGCAGTGAACCATGGAGGAGCCAATGGAGCAGTGGACCATGGCGGGGACAGGCGGAGCATTGGAACATGGTCCAGATATGTTACAGAGACAAAATAAAAATTAAATAAACCTGTTGCTCTAAACGGTTTTGTTGTAGTGTTTTTAAGTGTACGCAGATTTCACGCATAACATATATTAATTCATTCATCTTCTACCGCTTTATCCAATCTTCCCTCGGGTCACTGGGGGGCTTGTGCCTATCTCAGGCGTCTATGTGCATTAAGGCAGGATACACCCTGGATGGAATGCCAACCCATCACAGGACACACACACTCACATTCACACACATTCATACACTAGGGACAATTTTCCAATGTGCAAATCAACCTACCGTGCATGTTTTTGGACCGGGGAGGAAACCAGAGAACCCGGAGAAAAACTCCCTGAGGCACGGGGAGAACATGCAAACTCCACACACACACACACACACACACACACACACATGTCCGAGACGGGAATCAAACCCGGACCCTGGTGGTGTGAGGCGAACGTGCTAACCACTAAACCACCGTGCCCCTCCGTGTGAAATATAGATATGTAAAAATTGGAAATGATCTGACAGGCTGTACATGTTGCATAAGTGTGCGCTTGCACTGTTATTGGTTGTTTTAGTGCCTTGTTTTCCTGATTGTTTGGTAGTTATGCTTTATCGCCGGCTCTGATCTTTCATGGAACGGCCGGTCACGTCACCACAGCGGAATCCTACTGAACTGCTCGGGGACGATCGCAAGAAAGCAATTGTTAACTATTAAAGAACACTTTTGTATCGTACCAGGCAGGGCAAAATATTTCAAAGCATGTATATATATATATATATGTATATATATGTCACAGTAAATCTTCATAGCATTAAATAGCATAGTTTATATTTACGGCATTTGCCAGGCGCCTTTATCCAGAGCGATATAGAATTAGCAGATACGGGGTCTAAGGTCTTGCTCAACGGGCCCAGAAATGGCACCTTGTTGTATCAGGGAATTTTTAACTCACAGCCTTTGGATCCAAACCCCTAACCACTAAGCAACATTCCCTACTTTACCCTCAAACACCATAAAAGACTTTCCTACAGGACCCAAAGTGAAATCCCCCTGTAGGAGCCTTTATTTGTCACATATACATCCCAGCTTGTTTGGAAGCTGGTGTCAGAGCCATGATACAGCACCCCCTAGATCACAGAGGGTTAAGGGCCTTGCTCAAAATTTACATTAATGACATTATGACATTTACATTTATGACACCCTTATCCAGAGCAACTTACAACTAAGCAATTGAGGGTTAAGGGCCTTGCTCAAGGACCCAAGGGTGGCGGCTTGGCGATACCGGTGCTCAAACCTCCGACCTTCCGTTCAATAACCCAGCGCCTTTAACCACTGAGCTACACCCCTTCCCCCACTTACTATAGCTGTATCTACCCCGTACCTATTTTAGCCTTTAAACCTGAGCACAGTGTGAAAGTTCCATCGGCTTGAACTGCACGGCAGCTGCTATTTACTGTACGTGCTGCTAATTTAGCTTTAATTAAGTTTTTAATGAGACTTTTAAAAAAAAATGAATAAAGTATTATTCACGGTTAACTTCGCCTTCCGAATGGGCGTCGTTACTCGAGCAAGCGGTCTTGCGTTGACGTTTGACTGATCAGGTTAATTAAAACAGTTTGATGACAGATTAACCCGATTAGCAATTTCCGCAGCGACTAAAGCGCAGACTCGATGGATGTGGTATTATTCTGCCTGCTCGCCCACGTACGCTCGAGTGGCCGAGCAACAGGTGGCACTTTCATTGCCCGTACCGCGTGCTGGCTGGGCTTTTTTTTTTTTTTTTTTTTTTTGCGTTGTGTGTACGCGTTGAAGGCTGATTATCCTCGTCTCATAGTGGGCTTGTCTTCGCCTTGCTCATTAAAACAGGCCTGTGCGTAATCTACTTAAAGCTGTCAGGCACCAGAGCCGGCTTTCTGCGAAGAGCTAAAGGCGAGGCGAGGAGATATAAAAGCAACAGATTGCAGCAGATTGCACGTTATTTTGTTTCTACTCGGGGAAGAGAGAGAGAGAGGAATAAAAAAAAGGGGGGGACCTTTTAAGGAGCCGGAGACCGAAAAAGATATAAAGACGTCCCAGAAATGTGAATGCGCTGCGACGTATGGAGCGACGGCTCGAGAGGCGCCAAAATAATCGCACCGTTTACGAGGCGCCACCTATCAGGCTGTTCATTAAAGCGTCGGCGCGCGGATTTTTCGCCCGCTTGCTGCCTTATTGCCGCGTGTAGCGTCTACGCGTACCTAATAAACTGGCAGTGCAGGGTGTACGCGACGTATTTATTTTTTGATGAGACGCCGTGTTGATTTCTGCGCGTGCGGCACGTGGCGACTCCCTTCCGTCGTCCGGCGAGCGGGAGATTTATTTATATATATATATATATATATATATATATATATATATATATATATCGCGCCTTTTCAGGCGTTTCTGTTCCGCAGGATAATACAGCGCTATCCTGCCTGGGCGACGACGCGCATATTAAACCGGAGCGACGAGGGGACGCGTTTTTATCCCCGATGCAGCCTCAATTTATCGAGCCATCAGGGATTAATGTCTCTGTCTATAAATCAGCATTTCTACCAGGGGCCCGGAACCTCCTCGGCATGCTAATGGACGAGTCGCTTCGGCAGTAATTAGAACTAGAACAGTATTCGTTTCCCCTACAGGTCAAAGACAGGGAGAGAGATTGCGTGAGAGAGAGAGAGAGAGAGAGAGAGAGAGAGAGATATTTGTGATACAGAGAGTAGATCTACAGCTTGATTCATTTTTGGGAGGGCGGGTAGATCAGTGGTTAAAGCCGCTGGGCTACTGATAAGAAGATCAGGGGGTTCGAGCCCCGGTATCGTCGAGCTGATCTTTGGGTCCTTGATCAAGGCCCTTAACGCTCTGTGCTCCAGGGGGCGCCGTATCTTAGCTGACCCTGTGCTCTGACGCCATGCGACGATGTGCGACGATACAATTTCACTGTGATGTAATGCATATATAAAATCTACTCTATTCTCGTAATGCTACGATTTTTTTATTCTTTTGATTTTATTCTCAAAATACAGGAATACAATTTCATGTAAATATTCCTACTATTGTGTTCTCGTATTTCTTGTATAATATTTACTTTATTATGAAAAGATTACTTTTACTTTTCCCGCGAAATAATATCTTTAAGATTTTATCGCCGAGTGCTACAACTTTATTCATATAGCTTTGAGTTTATTCGTGAAATACTACGAAATTTTATTCTTGTTCATTTTGACTTTAAATATGACGTATATGACATAAATATGTCATTTTCTACAAATTTTATTTGCTTAATTGCGAATTCGCTTCGACATTATTCGAGTTATTCGTTTATTTCCTCTTTCCTTAAAAGATTCGGATCTTTTCCTTTTGTCTCTAAATAATACATCATTATTCTTGTATCAACCAGATTTTATTCCCATCCAACTTTATTTTTATAGATTTTTTTTATTTATTCTAGAAATTCTACGATTTTTTTTCCCCCATTTTCTTCCGAAAGGTTGATTTTATTCTTGGCTTAAAATATGACCACTTCATTCTCTTACTGCTAAAATTTTGTCCGCTTAATTGCGACTTTATTTTCGCGCTGCCTCGACATTCGTCTAGTGTTATTTTCTCTCTCCTTCTCCATTCTGATTGTATTTCCTTTTGTCTCTAAAATAATACAACTTTATTCTTGTATTGCCAAGATTTAATTCCCATTCTGCTACAAGTTTATTCTTATAGCTTTGAATTGATTCTTGAAATATCACAATTTTTTTCCTGTACTTTATTCCCGAAATTGTTGATTTTATTGACGTTAATAATCTCTTGTCGCTACAATTTTACTTGCGACTTTATTCTCCGACATTATTCTAGTGTTATTTTCTCTCTATTTATATATTCAGTATTATTTTCTCTCTCTCTCTCTCTCTCTCTCTCTCTCTCTCTCTCTCTCTCTCTCTTATTTTCTCCATTAGAATAAAATCCTGATTTCATTGTAATACTGCTTTTCCTTTTAATTCTTTATTAAAACTTTCTTTATTAAAACTTTATTCTCGTATCGCCAAGATTTTATGCCCATAACTGCTACAACTTTTATTTCTTTTTATTCTTCACTTTTAATTCTCGAAACTTTATTCTCGAAATCTTGATTTTATTCCTGTTCTAAAAACCTCTCGAAAAAATGTGTATTATTTTCTACGTTCATAAAATATTTACATTTTATTCTCATTTTACCATTTTTACCATTTTTTACCCATTTTATTTACTAAATTTTTCCAACTTTATTTTTACATTATTTTTGAGAGTTTATCCTAAGAATATTGACTTGATACTTTCATTACTACGACTTTAAATTCTGTCATTTTTTTAAACCTAGCAATATGTAGTAATATGCCTTAAGTAAACCAATGCCTGAAGTCTAATTCTCCGAACAGACTAAGTGATTTAGACAGGCTGCAGAAATGCAAAATCCCTGTGAGCATGTGCAAAAAAAAAAAACCTTGTCTTGTAAGCGCATCACCGAGAGACTACATGCCTCCAGCACGGCGCAGGTAGATCCTCAATTCATCCTCTTATCCAGAATTACTGAAATAATTACATTTCCCAACGTCATATTTCATATTCACTGCAGCAGAACGGGCGGGGAAATAGAGGGAAAGTGAAAGATCCCGTAGACTTTCCTGCTGGTGAAATCAGGTTCCTGTCAGCTACTGAACAAATCGAGTGCCTTAATGTCTCGCAAATTACAGCCGGAAAGCGCATGTAGAAATTCAGTACTTGACCACAATAAAAGCGACTTTTCTTTCTCCATTAGCGCGACTCGGATCCTGCGTCAAGAGAAGATTACACACTCCTGATTTCATTAGAGTTCGAGCGGACGCACAATTACGCGCAGTTTGGCGATGATTGACTGCGGCCAATAGTCAATTTGGAATGCCGGGCCGGGATCGTCCGGGATGAGCGTTCCCTGGAAAATGACAAGAAAATGATGATCTTTATCTGAGCTGAAAAATGACTTTGAGAAGCGCGAGTTACTTTATTTTATTTTGTATTTTTATAGTTGATTCGGAATCAGAAAAAAGTCCTCGGCCTTAAATCACTTTAAACGCGACTCAGTTTTCCCGATGTCCATGTAACGCTACCGCTAATGCTCGCTGAAATCCTCCGGAAATAAAAAAAAATTCATTTTATCAAAACGCAGGCGACCCTGGAAATTTTGGAGTGGTCAAATAAAAGCCAATAAATGTCCATTTTTTATGCCCCAAAGCACGTTCATTTCAAAACGCTTTATACCTTACTCTTACAAAAACAATGTAAAGGCGTATAATAAACAGTACTGTACTGCTGTCTTATATAGTGTTAGAATGTAAAAATACCCATGTTTCACCTGTATGTTCTGTCATTCATGTAAGCACATTTTCTCTGGTATACATAGACTAAATTAGTAAACCAATTTAATTGAATGAAATTGTATTATTATTTCATTTTATTAAAAATAAAACGTACGTAACCAAACAAATAACGAATGAACAATTAATAGTCAGGTTCTACGGAAAAAAAACGTGGACGACTATTGCTGCGAACTATGACTACCGACTAACTCTGCAAATTTTATTGAATAAAACATATTGTAATAGACGCCTGAGATAGGCACAGATCGGAAAAAGCGGTATAAGATGAATGAATATATATATATATATATATATATATATATATATATATATATATATATATATATATATATATATATATATATATATATTATATATTCATTCATTTTCTACTGCTTTATCCGATCTTCCCTCGGGTCACGGGGAGCATGTGCCTATCTCAGGCGCACACACACACACACATTCATACACTAGGGACCAATTTTCCAAAGGTGCCAATCAACCTACCGTGCATGTTTTTGGACTGGGGGGAAACCGGAGAACCCGGAGAAAAAAAACCCCTGAGGCACGGGGAGAACATGCAAACTCCACACACACATGGCCGAGACGGGAATCGAACCCAGGACCCTGGAGGTGTGAGGCGAACGTGCTAACCACTAAACCACCGTGCCCCCCCTTATATATATATATATATATATATATATATATATATATATATATATATATATATATATATATATATATATATATATATATATATATATATATACATTATATAATTATATATTGCCACAAAAAAGCCATAAAAACGATGATGCCGCAATTTCCGAAGTGCGACTTTGCAGGTGGACAAAACAAGTCCAAAATAGCATGTGGAAACATCTTCGACTGTAACCCAGAGGGACATTTTTAAAGGGCATTGGGTGTGTGCGGGTGTTTCCCCTGTATGGACTGTCAATCATGCAAGCGCATTTTCTTTAGTATACGTAGAGTAAATTAGTAAACAAATTTAATTTAAGCAAAGATAATCATTCACTTCATGAAAAATACAGATGTACAAATGTACGAATACTCACAAATAACAAATGATATGAACAATTAATAGTTAATTATTAGTTAGTTCATTAAGAAAAATCCACCAACCGAACTCTGAACTGCAATTTGCAACTCTGAACTGACTTGGTTGAACTGACTTGGTTGAATATATATATATATATATATATGCCACGAAAAACGCCATTAAAATACACAAACGATGATGCCGTGACTTTTCAGGTGGACAAAATATATAAAGTCCAAAATATAATGTGGAATCGTGAAGATGTAGCCTAGAGGGATACTATTAAATAGGGCACTGAGTGTGTGTGCGACGTATTCGATTTACTAATACAGAAAACCGCTGTGCAATCACTTCTATTCATCTATTATATCTTGATATAAACTTATTACCTTCTTTCACTTCGTTCATCAGATCTAAAGCCATGTCTTCCACAGACCTGGAAATCTTCAAATGTCCCAGTGGAGTCGTGTTAAGTCTTATAGTGCTGAGAGCAGGAGTCAGGCATGTGGCAGCGCAGTAGGATTAGGCATTGGAATTCTGATCTGAAGGTCGTGAGTTTAAATCCCAGCACTACCAAACTGCCACTGCTGAGCACCTTGAGCAAGCTGCCCACACCTGCTCGGTTAAGGGTTCAGGATGAGGGTGCCTGCCAAAGAATAAAAAAAAGAAAAAAAATCTACCTGAATAGCCAGCGGAAATAAAAACTCGGCCCTGTAAAAAGAAGAAAATTAACTTTTGCTTGATTGGTTGAATTGTTTGGAAAAGTTACAAGCCTCGGCTTTCCCTCTAATACTCAAAAAAACTAAATATAAAATGTAGGGTCCCGATCAAACCTTAGTACCATTGAATCCCTTGAGAAGTGTTTTGAAATGTCTATTAAGATGTTTACATGCTCAGTACATATGTATACTGAATAATCTTCATGGTTTCTTTTCGACTATATATAGACGACTATATATACACGACTGTATCTCTATATATACGAAATAATAATAATAATAACAATAATAATAATACTATGTACTATGTACAATATCTATAATAAAAATCTCTGTCTTATTATTATTATTATTATTATTATTATTATTACTATTATTATTATTTATTGATATTAATAATAGTCCCTACTATTTATATTATTTGAATATTTTTGTAGAAGTATATTTTCTCTTAAATAACTGTGTTATTTCATTTATTAATTCTGCTGTTTCACCAAAACGGTAAATTCTTTGCTTGTTTTCTGCTATTACATTACTCACTTAATAATCAGGAGATTCTTTTTTGTATGCTGTGAATGTTTTCTTATTTTCTTTCTGTCACTAATAATAATAATAATAATAATAATAATAATACTAAGTAAAATATATTTTCATGACATTGTCTACACACACGCATATGTAGATATACAGTAATAAACTATAAGTAATGCTTATAATAATAATTCTTATTATCAATAATATTAATACGGTTGTTGTTTCTTGTTATTATTTTAGAATAGGTTTTACAATATATTTTATAACTAGGTAATAATAAAAATATAGTTTTTTTTTATTATATAATGGTTATTAATGATCATTTATTGATATTAATAATAGTCCATACTATTAATATTATTATATTCTTTTTAGTAGTGGTATTTTTTAATTTTCTTTTAAATAATTGTTTTATTTAATTGATTAATTAAGAGTGTAAACTACTTGCTTGTTTTCTGTTATTTCGTTACTCGTTTAATAATCAGGAGATTCTTAATTTGCTTATAAAAAATATAATAAATAAAAAGACTGCAATTCTTGATGTTTCTATGCTTTTTTCTTCATCTTTCGTCTGAACAAGCGACTGAAAAGACACAAAGCTACTTTAAAAGTACAAAGCGAGGGCGAACAGATGAGGAAATAATAATAATAACAATAAAAAAACAAAAAAATAAAAAAATAAAAAACGTCTGTGCTGCTTTGGATTTGGAGCTATGACCCCGAAGTCTACAGACGGATAAACAAATGAATGAATTAATTAATTAATAACATTTGCTGCCACGAATCTCCGCGTCCTTTCTGTTTTGCTGCATTTCAATGTTTCGCTGTGCAGCGGCATGCCAAGAAACCTTAACCTCACCCTCAAACACCACCTGGCCATCTGACCCCCTAGCGGAAGAGCAGGATATCTAATTAAAACCTTGTACCTTACTTGGCTTTATCACACATTCTGCATTTTTTACTGTCGACTGAATCCGACCCTCCGGATTGAGAGTTGCATTAAAAAGAGAAATGAATCGATGAATCAAAAATGAATGGAAATCTCCGAATCAGTCAACGATAAGTAACATATTCAAAGAAATCCGGCAAACGTTTTTAGCACTTAAATCATCCTGGATTTCGAATGGATTCAACAACACCCTGAACAAAGCATGACAATGAAAACAACACCATCGCAGTTTTTACCTCGGCCAAAACAAACAATAGCACAGGCGTAACATGCAATTCACAGCTGAAACCTGAGTTCCCTCAGGAACGCATCAAGTGACGGGCCATACGTTTGTTTAGTCTCATAAAGATGAAAACAAACACAACAATGCCAGGAGTATAAAAAAAAACATGTTAGTGTCGCTGTGACAACTCGCTCCTTACTGCAAATATGATTTGTTTGGCGAATGAAAAAGCTAAAGACTCAGGAAGTGGCTAGCGGCTAATGCTAGCAATCTTTGCATTCTTTATTGTTTTACTTTGAGAATTTCTCTTAAAAGGATAAAATCTGGAAAATTCCAATCAAAAAGCATCTAAACTAATTAATCACATCATTTAATGCTTATTTACTACATTTCTCAAATTATATATATATATATATATATATAGGTATATATATATATATATATATATATATATATATATATTTATATCGTATATATATATTCAGTTTCGCTTTTTATTAATGCATGCTGGTTAATATATCATATATATATATATATATATATATATATATATCTATATATATATATATATATATATATATATATATATTATCTATATATATATATATATATATATATTATATATATATATATATTATATATATATATATATATATATATATATATATATATATATATATAATATATATATCTATATATATCTATCTATATATATCTATATAGTATGTATATATACAGAGAGAGAGAGAGAGAGAGAGAGAGAGAGAGAGAGAGCATTATTCTATTTACGATTTAACCAAGCAGGCATTAATAGAAACGAAACTGAACCAAACTATGACTTCACATCCCTATTTATAAATGAAAACAATATTTAAAAAATATAATCATTAATTATATAATAAAATAATTACTATTTATTAATTCATAATAATTAATAAATCATTTTTTTGTGTTGCAGTCACTGAAATCGAAGCGGAGTTTTCGCACTTTTTAATATACTTTTAATATACATGATATTCCCCCCCACAATAAAATAAAATCCCCCTTTGCACTTTGTCTTTTTAATAAACATGTTGTAAAAACATATAAATAAATAAAAAAGCAGTGGGTTAAAATCTTTTTCCTGCTGGTCTCTTCCTTCTTTCCCCTCCTCCCTTGCTCTCTCTCTATCTCTCTCTCTTTTGCAAAATAAGTCCTGAGTGTCCAGATGAGCACTCCTGCGCCAGCAAATGCACTTTTACTTACTGGTGATTCAACGCAACCCATCCATTTCCCCAAACAGCCCGAGCACCTTGAGTGTGTCCATCTGTGTGCACATATGGAAGAGTCTCTCACTCACTCACTCTCTCCCTCTCTCGCTATACTTTTTCTTTTATACCATCCCCTTTACCTTTGATAGCTCGCCAGTTGACAAAGTGCTTTTCCCTCGCTAAGGAATCCATAGAAAGTATGCCGGAGGTGCGCGTGAACAGTCCGCGGAGGGGAAGAGGGGGAAAAAAAGGGGGGGAGGGAACAAACAAGCAACACGTTTAAATAGACATGAACATACATGAGTACACTCTGTTCACAGACTATGAAGCAGGGTAGTGGCTTGGTAAATTGCTTTGGAAATGAGCTGCGCTTCACGGCCCGAGCTTTGTCGAGCCTCCAGCACTTTCCTCAAGCCACTGATGACTAGACGGCCACAAGAAGCTGTTAACATCCTGTGGAACTTTGCAGGGCATTAAAGGAAGGAGTGAGGAAAAAGAAAAAAAAACGGGAAAGTCAACACTTTTCCATTACAGGTTTGGGTTAAAGCGAGTCGGAATGATCCGGAACACCATTTCGGCTCTGTAAATTACAGAAGGGATAAGTTTTTTTTTTTTTTTTCTGAGAAACTTCTGACTGTATGAGTGTGTGTTTGTGTTTAGTGCACAATTTATACTATATAGAAAGTTTATAAACAGCCCATTTAATGTTACTCTGGGAACTCCATTTTGGGGCGTGATGGTGGAGATTTGTTTGCCTTCAGAAACGAAGAGTGTTAGTAAAGTCAGGTTCGGATTTTCAACCCATTTCGTTTCTGTCGGAAATGTATTTTAATATCAGCACCAGAATTTCAAAATGTCTCTCTCTCTCTCTCTTATTTTTAGAAAAAAAAAAAAAACACTGCGGCATGAACGTTAAATCAAACGAGCTGGGAATTAAAAGCCACGGCTTTGACAAGAAGCTGAGTTTGACGACTTTTTCTGATCGATTTAGTGCTCGCTAATTAGTTCAGTGTTCACGGGCTTTAACCCTTTTGTAGACGGTTGACGCGAAGTCGCATCAAACTGCTTCCAGCTAATTTAATGCATGCATTCCTCTAATGCAAGGGCTCTCAAATACTGAAGTGTGTGTGTCACCCGGGGGGAATAGGCTTTTTTTTTTTTGCCCTACTAGAATAAAGAGTAATTGCACATCCACTACATTAGGTGGCAGTGGCGCTCTTATTGTCGGAGAATGCGCAGGGATTAATATGAGGAAAAAAAATATGCACTATATTGCAATATATTTGGTGGGGGGTCATTAATGCTTTCATGTTTGTAAATAAATATTTATTTATTGTGGTGGTCCAGTGGTTAAGCCACTGGAGTTCGAGCCACAACACCACTAAGCTGCCACTGTTGCGCCCTTGAGCAAGGCTCTTAACCCTGTTTGTTCCAGGGGCACTGCATGATGGCTGTCCTTGTGCTCTGACCCCCAGCTTCTTGGGATAGGCAAACATTTAAGACAGATGTAGAGCTCAGTGGTTTAAGGTGCTGGAGCTACTAATCAGAAGGCTGGGGGGTTCGAGCCCCGGTATCACCAAGCTATTGGGGAGGTGGTAGATCAGTGGATAAGGCATTGGTCGCTGGACCGAAAGATCACTTCCACCAAGCTGTGGCTAGTGGGCCCTTGAGCAAGGCCCTTAACCCTCAATTGCTTAGTTGTAAGTTGCTCTAGATAAGGGTGTCATAAATGTAAATGTCATAATGTCATAAATGTAAATGTTGAGCAAGGCCCTTAACCCTCTGTGCTCCAGGGGGAGCCGTATTATGACCATGAGCTCTCATCCCAGTTTCCAAACAAGCTGGGATTGGCGAAGAAAAGAATTTTACTGTGCTTTAATGTATATGTGACAAATAAAGTCTATTCTATCCTATTCTATTCTATAAATTCAGGGGCAAAGAAGATTTTCATCAGCAGTCAGGAACTGCTTTGGGTAGCTCGGTGGTCTAAGGCGGTGAGCTCCTGATCAGAAAATCCGGGTTCGAGCCCTGGAATGGCCATGCTGCCGTCTCTGTGCTCCAGGGGTGAGCTATCATGGCCGACCCTGCGCACTCACCCCAGCTACCAAACAACAAGCTGGGATATGCGAAGAAAGAATTTCACTGTGCTGTAATGAATATGTGACAAATAAAGACTATGAATAGAGAATTCCCTGCAAGAAATAATGTACTTCTGTTCTAAATTGTTTTCTAATTTCTTATACAACCAACGGATTTTATATAATCAGCTACAACTCAAGCAAAAATGTAGAATTTCAGACAGACAATCAGTTTCTTTTTGATTTGAAATGGAAAAAAATAAAAAAATAAAAAACCCCAGATGTTCAGCGCGTTCGCCGTCTTTCTTCACGTCCCTTCCTCGCGTTGTTTTTCCTTGCCTCTCTCACCTCTGGCTTGCTCATTAGAGCTCTACATCTGTACAAATCCACATCTGGATTATTGTAAAGCCTCGTCCTGACAACTGTTGTAAATCAAGCCGACTGGAATTGGAGCGCGGTCTGCGCAGAAGAGTCTTGTCGACGCGTGTGAAGGTCAGCCGGCCAGGTGAGACATTAAATGTTAAAGTGCTATGCAAAATGAAAACTTCCTGAGGGATCAGAACTGTGGGTAACACACATGCCAGATGTTCTGCCTCAAGACACTCAAGTAGGCACCGGTTTCTATTATTGATCGGTGACGACAAATTAAATGGCGACATTCATGCAATACACCCATATGTTAAGGAGGTGTTCCTCAAAAAGACACGTTTGAAGCACACATTTTTATAGGAATGGGGTTGGGAATCGGGAAAATCGATTACGGTTCTGGAATCGGATACTTAAGGGTTAAGAATGTGGATACTTGTTATAAAATAAAGATTTCGATTCCTCTTATCGATTCCTAGGTGCATTTTTTTTTACATGGCAATCTGCCAGGACCTTCAGCTCGTCCAATCTGCCAGGACCTTATGTGGTAATGTAAACATCAATTTACAAAGATGGACTGCGGGAAGATCTCAAAAGGCCCACTAGTGGCATCTTCCGGTCCAGAGCCTAATGACTTAACGAGCTACCACCTCCCATTACATCATCCTAAGGCACATTCCATTCTCAATGTAGACCTTCTGGAAAGTTGGAGTTGCTGGAGAAATCCCCATAGCTATCTTTCAAGCTATTATTTTCTCGAAAGGTGTTTGGCCCAAATATGGCCCAAGTATCTTTAATGAAATCAGTCTTTATTAGTCTTTATTGCACCAGCATACCATCATACCAATCAGGTTGCGAAGATATGCAATGACTGGTGACCCAGTAGATGTTCTGGTTGTTATTTTAAGCCTTGTAAACACCTGGTATTGCCACTTTTGGGCCCTTGAGCAAGGTCCTGTGTGTATCATTGCTGGCCCTTCATATAAAGAAACCAGTTTTCTTTATATTAACTTCTTGCCCTCCTATGACCCTGTCACCAGTTCATCACTGTTCCGTCCTTGGAGTACGTTTAATAGATCCTTTCCACGTCACACCCAGACGTCTAGCCGTTACAATTTGCCAAACTCCCTTAAATCCTTACGCCTGCCCATTTCTTCCTGCTTCAAACACATCAACTTTGAGGACAAAGGTCCACTAACCAGAACAGCATGATGACAACATAAGTGTTATTCACTTCACTGCTATGTCATGCCTGATCAGTGTATATTCATAATGCTTTCCACAGTATTCCCATTAGCCAAGCATGGAGTGTCAAAGTCATTTTGGAGGTGTGACTTCACGGAAATCATTTGAAGGGAGTTTCTGTATTTGCCTTCATTTTGAATGTCAAAACATATCGCAGCAAATGCCTGCCCAAATTACTTGGCTATACCTTTAAAGATCGGTTTGCTTAAAAGTGTCAACAAGGAATAACTGACTTCACCAGACCCGAATCTGTTTCCAGCAGGACGTCTGTGCACAAAGCCAGCTCCATGAACATGTGCATGGCACGGGTCGGAGTGGAAGTTCTTGAGTGGCCTGCTACACGACCTCAACTGAAATCCTGACTGACTTCACATACCGCATGCCATTGCCAGGACCTTCAGCACGTCCAATCTGCCAGGACCTTACGTGGTAATGTAAACATCCGTTTACAAGCAATCAAAAGTGACTTACCTGACTTTTCTGACACGCATGTGGCCGAATGAAATCTCCATATGTACACTCCAAAATCCAGTGGAACATCTACCAAGAATAACTGAAGTTATTAACCGCAAATATGGACTAAATGTGGAATGGAATGTTCATGGGAAGTGTCCACAAACTTTTGTTTATAAACGACATGTAGTAATTGAACAATTCCTTTTATTTTGTTTGTTTATGCTCATGAGTTCATTTCATTTTTGAAAGAATTGGCGATATGTATTTGTACACAGATGGGCCCCTATTCACCCGTCTCATTCATACGCAAATTTCCAACACAGTGACATGTTTAATCCATATGCGATTAATGCACTCCAGAGGAAACTGGCACCCCTGGGGCATGAAGGGTTAAAGGCCTTGCTCAGGGGCCCCATGAGTAGCATATTGGCATTTGAACTACCAATAGTTCAAACCCCACAAACACCAAGCTACCACTAGTGGGCCCTTGAGCAAGGCCCTTAACCCTCAGTCGCTCTGGATAAGGGCGTCTGCCAAATACTGTAAATGTAAATGTAGTAAAAAAAAAGTGACAGAATGTTCGATTGCCCAAACATTTATTACAAGTATGTTCTCAATGTAAAATAATTTGAAGCCAAAAAAAAACACCAAAAACTACAAAGTTTGTTGCTTTTTTGGAATCTTCTTTTTTTTTAATTGCATTTAAATATTGCTTAATGCTCCAATTTTCGTAATAATTACAAACTATAGGTTGAATAGAAAATGAAACAAAAAAGTACCCCCCCAAAAAAAATAGAAACAAATTAAAATGATGAAAGACTCCTGTTATGAAATATTCAGGCTTTCAATTATTCATCTTAAAAAGGAGAAAATCGATGTCTTTTTCTGGAGTCATTTTGAACCTGCAGGTTACGAGCGCTTCATAATGGATTGCGCACTTTTATTAATTTAGACTTTGTTCCTCAAAGGCAGAGCGCCGTGCCTGGGAGGACGAGGGCGTCTGTTAAATAGGATATTTGATGAGGGTACACAGGAAGTGTGTAACCACCAATCAGCTAACAGAGCTGACAGTCTTTAAGCGAAGCTGGAGTGAGCGTTTGGGAGATTTGTGCTCGATCAACCGTAACTAAAGTTAGAAAGTGATGTAGGTGAGATGAAAACGCCTGGAGTGCAGGAATCAGCGTTCACATTGATCCCAAAGGCGTTCAGTTTTAGGGTTTGACGTCAGAAGTTTAAAGCGGAACCAATGAAGATCTTCTACTTTAAGATATTGAAGACAAATCCATTAGAAGAAGAAGAACAGCCTTTATTTGTCATATATACATTACCGCACAGTGAAATTCTTTCTTCGAATATCCCAGCTTGTTGTTTGGTAGCTGGGGTCCGAGCGCACGGGTCAGGCCATGATACAGCGCCCCCTGGAGCACAGAGGGTTAAGGGTCTTGCTCAAGGGCGGCAGCCTGGCCATACAGGGGCTCGAACCCGGATCTTCCCATTACCAGTTCAGCGCCTTAGACCACTGAGCCACACCCCCTCCTTATGTTATTATTATTATGGCATTGAATATTTTTGATAGATTTTGTTTGTCAAGCTTCGAATTATTTCACACTGAGCACACCTTGTTTTTTTACTTTACAATATGCCACTCTTGGGGCCTCCGAGCAAGGGCCTTTAAGCCTTAGTGCCTGACTGGGAAAAAGCCCAGACTCCAGTTTCCTCTAAATGTAATTTACATGTGACAACAACCACATAACTTTCTTTCCTTCCTCCTTTTAATCTGTAGACAAAATATAATCTAAAACGCTACTTATCTAAAACGGTAAAAATAAATAAATAAATAAATTATTGTAAGGGGGGGGCACGGTGGATTAGTGGTTAGCACGTTCGCCTCACACCTCCAGGGTACGGGTTCGATTCCCGTCTCGTCCATGTGTGTGTGGAGTTTGCATGTTCTCCCCGTGCCTCAGGGTTTTTTTCTCCGGGTTCTCGGGTTTCCTCCCCGGTCCAAAAACATGCACGTTAGGTTGATTGGCACCTTGGAAAATTGTCCCTAGTGTACGAATGTGTGTGTGTGAATATCCCCTGCAATGGGTCGGTATTCCATCCAGGGTGTATCCTGCCTTAATGCCCATAGACGCCTGAGATAGACACAGGCTCCCCGTGACCCGAGGGAAGATCGGATAAAGCGGTAGAAGATGAATGAATGAATGAATGAATTATTCAAATACAAGGTTTTTATTTAAGAAGATCTTTGAATCATGATTAAAAGTGACACATACTGTAGAAATAAATTAAAGAATAAATTCTTGCTTATTTCAAGGAGGGCATTTTTCTACAGTGTGTCCTCTTAAAAAAATGCCCTCCTTGAAACAAGCAAGATTCACTTATATCTCGATAAAACATACTAAAATAAGTACTATTTAAAAAAAAAATTCTTTAAACTAGCATTAATATCTTATTGCTAATAAATTCTAATAGACCCTATAACCAGACAAAAGAAGCCCAGGTTCACGATTTTTTAACCCCTAGTGGCAGCATGGTGGTGGGATTTGAACCTACGATCTCCTGGCCCAGAGGGCAATGACGTAACCACTGAGCGAGCGACCACCTCCGACTCAGCTTAGGTTTTATAACCACGTTAGTCACTTTCTTAAGATTCTTGATAAAAGAAATTTTCGGGTCCGTATTAGTCAAATGTTCAAATTAGCACATTTCAACATTCCCTTTAAATCTGTCACTTGCTTCTACTGAAATTTTGCTCAAAAGAAGTTCACATTTACTTACCCAGTCTGAAAAAGTACAAATTTTATTACTTTAAGATTTATAGTTATGTGATTTTGTTTATCTTTCCAAGGTGCCAATCAACCTACCGTGCATGTTTTTGGACCGGGGAGGAAACCGGAGAGCCTGGAGAAAAACCCCCTGAGGCACAGGGAGAACATGCAAACTCCACACACACATGGCCGAGACAGGAATCGAACCCGGACCCTAACGGTATGAGGCGAACGTTAATTAATCATCTTCAATGTACTATAAATTAATACTAATAATAAAAATTGTCCCTAGTGTGTGAGTGTGTGTGTGTGTGAATGTGAATGTGAGTGTGTATGTGCCCTGTGATGGGTTGGCATTCCATCCAGGGTGTATCCTGCCTTAATGCCCATAGACGCCTGAGATAGGCACAGACACCCCGTGACCCGAGGGAAGATCGGATAAAGCGGTAGAAGATGAATGAATGAATGAATGAACTGTTTATCTTTCATTTAAAAAATACAAGACATTATTTAGAAACACGCTTTTATTTCCTTTCTTATATATTTTTGCAGTGTACTCTCCGGAGAGAAGTCTTGCCAATGGGTTTGAAGCCAAAGTAGAATTTAAACTATTTTTAAAAAGTAAAATCAGCTAAGCAAAGTCATCGTATTACTTTGTGTGTGTGTGTGTGTGTGTGTGTGTGTGTGTGTGTGTGCATGTCTGTGTATATCACCAGGGATTTGCATGCTGCATGTGTATTAGCTACTTTACTGTTGAACTCGGGGAAACGGTTCAACTGGGTCCATGCGTGCTCAATCATTAGTGTATAATTCCACGTTAATTGCCTATTAGGGTTATTCGGGAAAAAAAAAATAATAAAAATGCGCCAAACGAGCTGCCAGCTACTGACTGTCAAGCAGCAAGGGTTTTATAAAGCAATGATTTTATACCTGATTCAGAAAAAGAAAACTGTCATTTTATCCTTTTAAGAAATCCCAGCTTTATTAATTCGCCTTTATCACTTGCAGTATTTGAGAGAAATCTCGTATGTACGTATTTACACCATACGACAACAAATTTAATTTCGGGTACGGGTAATAGGGTACGGTGTCTTAGTGGTTAGCACGTTCGCCTCACACCGCCAGGGTCCGGGTTCGATTCCCTTCTCTCCCATGTGTGTGTGGAGTTTGTATGTTCTCCCTGTACCTCAGGGTGTTTTCCTCCGGGTTCTCCGGTTTCCTCCCGGTCCAAAAACATGCACGGTAGGTTGATTGGCACCCTGGAAAAATTATCCCTAGTGTGTGAATGTGTGTGTGTGTGTGTTTGTGTGATGTGTTGGCATTCCATCCAGGGTGTATCCTGCCTTAATGCCCATAGACGCCTGAGATAGGCACAGGCTCCCCGTGACCCGAGGGAAGATATCGTATAAAGCGGTAGAAGATGAATGAACGAATGAATGATGCCCTCTATGGGGAATCGTTTGTGTACCAGAAGATCTGATGTGATTTTCTTTGCACATCTCATTCCACATGTAGATTCCATTTGCTGTTACTTTCCTGGGCCGATGTTCCACTTAACATTTTGGAGTGGAGATTTGTGCTCGTTCACAAACAAGGATAAACACATACGACCCCTTTATTTTTTTTTACTTTCACTCTTTTTACGCAAACACCAGTACTTTCTACTCCTTACATTTTTAAACCACTACTTTAATTTGAACCTATTTGGTGAAATATCAGTATACATTGCGTGCCGCATTTACTGTGTGGCACATCAACCGATATCCTGTCGTTATGCGGATTTTTCAACGTTCCACCGGTGTATCGTTTCCTAGCTATCACGCACCACAGAGGTACGGCTAGTTTACGAGGCAAAAGGCAATAAGAGTGGAGGAGACATTGATTGGAAACGTGACTGAGAACCGACACGTTCCTGATCACCATCATGCTTTTGCTGCTTGTGTTCTTCATGGTGGATTTTCAGACGGGATACATTTAACAAAAAAATGCTTTTTCTTTTACCAATTTAGTCCTTTTTTGTTTGTTTTTTTTACTTTACAATATGCCACTCTTGCGGCCACCTTTAAGCCTTAGTGCTCCAGGAGTGCCGGACTGGGAAAAAGCTCAGACTCCAATTTCCTCTTAATGTCATGTACATGTGACAACAATCTCATAACTTTCTTTCATTCCTCCTTTTAATCTGTAGATAAAATATAATCTAAAACGCTACTTATCTAAAACGGTAAAAAAAAATAATAATAATAAAAAAATGCTGTATGTACGTATTTACACCATACGACAACACATTTAATTTCGTTAATACCCTCTAGGGCACGGTGGCTTAGTGGTTAGCATGTTCGCCTCACACCCTTCCAGGGTCCGGGGTCAATTCCCGTCTCGGCCATATGTGTGTGGAGTTTGCATGTTCTCCCCGTGCCTCAGGGGGTTTTTCTCCTGGTTCTCCGTTTTCCTCCCCGGTAGGTTGATTAGCACCTTGGAAAATTGTCCTGAATGTATGAATGTGTGTGTGTGTGTGTGTGTGCAGTGTACCCTTCGATGGGTCGGTATTCCATCCAGGGTGTATCCTGCCTTAATGCCCATAGACGCCTGAGATAGCCACAGACTCCCCGTGACCCGAGGGAAGATCGGATATAGCGGTAGAAGATGAATGAATGAATGAATAAAAAAATATTGTAAGGCATTGTTTTATTTAATAAGTAAAAAAATCTTTGAATCATGATTAAAAGTGACACATACTGTAGGAATAAATTTAAGAATAAATTCTTACTTATTTCAAGGAGGGCATTTTTCTACAGTGTGGCCTCTTCAAAAAAATGCCCTCCTTGAAACAATCAAGATTCACTTATATCTCGTTAAAATGTACTAAAATCAAGCCAATCCGCGAAGGCACAAGTGACTTGGTGAGAATTCTTTAAACTAGCATTAATATCTTATTGCTAATAAATTCTAATAGACCCTATAACCAGACAAAAGAAGCCCAGGTTCAAGCTTTTTTTAACCACTAGTGGCAGAATGGTGGTGGGATTTGAACCTGCTATGATAGGTCATATGATATGAGGTCCAGTTACCAGTGTGACAGTAAAACAGGTCGCAGTAAAGGATACTTTTTACTTAAGTACATGTCAGAGCCCAAACATCTTTACTTTAACTTGAGTGAAAACTTGGGCTCTTAATCGATTAAAATATTTAATCGCGATTAATCATGAGTTAATTGGTGATTAATCGCACATTTTCAATGTATTATAAATTAATAATAATAATAATAATAATAATAATACATTTTATTTATAGGCGCCTTTCACAAAACTCAAGGACACCATACAATAAGTAGCAAACACACGGGGCAAGGAGAAAAACAAACAAACAAACACCATATCAGAGTTAAGATGAGAGTGAGTGATGGGGAAGCAAACTAGATAAGACTTTAGTCTAGATTTGAAGATGGACGGAGAGTCAATGTTTCGAACGTCAGGAGGTAGAGAGTTCCATTCCAATACTACGTATATATTATACTATGTTACTAATAATCTAACTCACTGTAACTAACTAACAAACAGATGTCATAGGTATATAAATTTCCCTCAAAATCTCTCCTTTTAATAATTGTTTTTATTATTTAATATATATATATATATATATATATATATATATATATATATATATATATATATATATATACTCTGGTAAATATTCTTTTAATATATTTTTTTTGTTAATTTCAATGTTACTTTGTTTAGTGCTGGTTTTAAGTGTAAAATATGGGACGTGGCTCCTTTAAGAATTGTGTTCCGGTTGCTTTTCCATATAAACTGGTGATACAGTGTTTAGGTTATACGGAAGCGCATTGCATTCAGAAAAATGCGCTTCATTGCGCAATACGGATTTGGGAATATGATGCTCTTGCGAAAGGTTCCATACGGTAATATACGCTAATATAGTGAGGAGATCATACCTGTTGTGAATGCGCAGCTAGTAGGTGTAATTCGGGGAAATTTAGGAAGCGTGAGTGGATGCACTGAAGTCTCTTTATTCATTTGTTCTTTGTTGTTTGGGATTCGTTCATTCGCCGACACGACGCATGGCGAAGGAGCAGATCGCTCACATGGTAATGCACGCTGCGTTAATCACATGCGTTAATAACATTAGTGCCGTTAAAGTCAATTTAACTTTGACAGCCCTGGCGAAAACGTATTAACTTTTACCAGTATCTTTTAAGTACATGTAATTCTACTTAAATGAACTGCTGAGGTACAGCAGGAGATCTATATCCCATGTAAAGTACAGTATATCTTCAATGGACCTGGCTTTATGCACAGGGGCACTGCCATGCAGGAATAGGTTCCCGAGGTCCCGTAAAGAGAAAAACTCATGCTAATCTCATGTGCCTTTACATTTGTGGTCCGAATCTGAGGATGAACCACGTATGGCTGGGAAAAGTTCCTGATACATAGTGTAAGCACCACTCTGTTTTATCTCGTTTGTATGCAGGTGCCGTGTTAGGGCCATTGCCCAAAGTCTATATCGGTTAATCCTTTAATGTGCGGGGCTTAGGGAAGAGCCGTCCGTATCTGTGACGAGAGGACGACGCGCTTGCCATACCACCGCGTTCTTGTTTCCCCGGCAGAAGCCTGCGCACATGTCGCCCGTGCGCCTGGTAATTTGCTGTAAGCTGTCGTGTTAATAGGGTGGTAATGGGAGCTTCCCAGGTGAGCCTGTGATGACAGCTTGCATATGGTTTGTGCTGATGACACACAGCGCACTGGAAAGGAAAAAGCTCGCTGGCACGAACAAGGACGGGGGCGCAATGGGGGGGGGGGGGGGGGGGGGGGGGGGGGGGATTACGTCCACGCATATTTCATTCTAAACAGCATATGATGTTTTGAACAACATCCATACAGTACTTACAGAGAGCTATTACAGTCATATAGTACCAAAAATGTTATTATTGGAACTGTTTTTGGACCCTGTGTCGAAATTATTTACTTTTTTTGCGGTGTGTCCCTGTTTGTATTTACTATCTGCTGTCAGTCACGTCCTAATCAGCATCCACCACGCCGTCGCTCCACCTACATCTCTTCCCTCTTATCTGTTCGCTCCGTGGACACCTGGATCACCACGGAAGAAGAATCGCGTATCGCGTGTAGACACTGTTTTCACGACCACGGAGGAAACTAGCATGCAGAGAGCGATAGTGTCAGTCAAACCAGCAGAAGCGCGACACGACGCAGCGGGCGCGCACAAACGGTACATCCGGAATTCAGATATCATGTACAGGTGCATCTCATATAGCGCCATGTAAATGTTCGCTTGTCTCACTGATTCAAGCCAAATTGAATTATTGTCTTCTGGACAAACTGTCATATCACATGACTAGTGGACCAAAACGAGTGGTCCACTAGTCATGTGATCTCCGCAGGTGTTTTTGAGTTGATTAGGCGAGTCACCAGAGAGTGAATCGGTGGGTTTTTGGTAAATGTAGAGCCAAAATCATCACAATTAAAAGAACTTAAAAGTTAAAACTACTTTAGTCTTTATGCACTGAATTTGTTTAATACACGAGTTTGAGTCACAATTTGAGGTAAATAAATGAAATAGTATCTTTTTCCATGACTTTCAAATTTATTGAGATGGGCCTACTGGGGGGGTCGGAGAACCTGAGAAAACCCCCCTGAGACACGGGGAGAACATGCAAACTCCACACACACATGGCCGAGATGGGAATCGAACCCAGACCCTGGCGGTGTGAGGCGAACGTGCTAACCACTAAACCACCATGCCCCTATATATACAGTACCATGTGACTAACAGTTTTCTTATTCTTATACTGCAAATGTCTTATACTTAACAAAGGGCCTTGCTCACGGTCCCAACAGTGGCAACCTGGTGGTGCTGGGATTTGAACTCATGACATGCTTAGATTTGCTAATCGGTAGGACCGCAACAAAATGAAACAATGAAACTCAATGAAACAATGAAAACAAAATGAATTACAACATTACAGCAGTTGGCTAATATGAGGAATAACGCTAAACGGATGAGATCAATGGGGGTTTTGTCCCTGACCGTTCCCATATTTCCCAGCAAAAGGATGCGATCCAGAGGAACGACTTCGGTCGGTGTCCTAAATAAGCGTCAGCTGACACACAGGCTCTTGTGCCTCCTGAGGAATCCCATGGAGAATGAGGACGATGCGTAACTGTGAAACTTTGAATTCTGTTTTCATGTTGTGGCCTTATCATCTCCTTGAGTGTATATATAACGTTTATTAATTAGCGATAGGCTGAATCCCTCATTTTATTATCAGTGGTGCTGATTGTGGCTTAATGTATTTTCTTTATAATTGTTTTCTTTTCATTTGCATATGTTAAAGACAGGCAGTACACGGGGACGGGCTTCGTGCAACTGGTATGCCAGTTCAGTCGCAATGAAGCAGTGGACTTATTTACCATATTATTTGTTTGCTTACGTCCGCTTACGTCTATTAAAGCAACGTGTGTGAAAGGATTGAAAGCTGCATTCAATCTAAATAGGGTTAAGCCACTGGGTTCTGGACGGGAAGGTCGCAGGTTTAAATCCCAGTGATACATTTGTGTACTATAAAATATGGAATACTTTTCAGTGTGTTTCATTTCAGATGTCATTCAAAATCTCTCCCTTTAATAAAATAATGAATTATTTTGTATTTATTTAGCTTGTTTATGTGTACATCATTGCAAGAGTGTTTTTTTTTGTAAACACATTCTCTCGTGGGTTTGTGCAGTCAGCGAGGTATGTTTCATGTTTTCATATTAGGTAGCGCAAATTTCTCTATAGATAAGCTATGGAGCTGTAGCTATGGTATATTATAGATAATGCATAAGCTCTGCCCACTTCTGTAGTATATTGCTTCTATAGTCCTGAAATCAGACATGACTTTTTCTGTTTTAGTTTCCCTTTCATTTTCTTTCCATTTCCATTTGTTTCTGTTCATCCACAAAGAAATATTTTTCTGTAGTTTGGATCCAGATTATTCATTCATTCATTCATCTTCTACCGCTTTATCCGATCTTCTCTCGGGTCACGGGGAGTCTGTGTCTATCTAAGGCGTCTATGGGCATTAAGGCAGGATACACCCTGGATGGAATGCCAACCCATCGCAGGACACACACACACTCACATTCACACACACACATTCATACACTAGGGACAATTTTCCAAGGTGCCAATCAACCTACCGTGCATGTTTTTGGACCGGGAGGAAACCAGAAAACCCGGAGAAAAAAAAAAACGCCTGAGGCCTGAGGCACGGGGAGAACATGCAAACTCCACACACGCATGACCGAGACGGGAATCGAACCCAGACCCTGGCGGTGTGAGGCGAACGTCCTAACCACTAAACCACCGTGCCCCTGGATCCAGATTATTAAGGGAAAAATAAACATAAATAGAATTTGTAATATTCTCTTTCTAAAATAAAATAAAATTAAATTAAAAAACACATATGAACAACAGATACAGGGACTCTGATGCTCCTTTGGATATTTTTTTTTTTATATTTTGTAAACACACTCTTGGTGTCGCCTAAAGATCACGGATGGATACGGCACATACACGTCAAAATCCATAAAAGTGAATTTTTGTACTATATTTCCACTTTGGCTATGGCTTTCTCTATCAAAATGAACTGAATTGAAAGTAATACTTAATGACACTGATCCGCCTAGGGAATTAAACACAGCTCGGTCGTGAGAAATAATCAGGATGAATCATTTAAAATGTGAAAATAAATAAAAAAATAATGAAATGGCGAAAG
>JACRUU010000024.1:5383312-5408312 GCA_030449085.1 Kryptopterus vitreolus
GAACAATCACATGACTAGAAGTATTAATACTACATTTACTAATATTACAATACTAATAGTAGTACTTAAAATGCTATATTACTACGGTTTATCATATTAAAAGCACTTGTAATAACGTTAATTATATTACTTGTAATACTGATTAGTACTATAGTATTATTGTAGTATTATACAACTGCTAGTATTACTTGCACTTATTTAGTTCTGTTCTGCACAGTTTATAATATCATGCAATGCATTTACTAATATTTTTAAATGTGTGCATCTGTCTTGTTTATTTGCAACACCATGCACTTTATGTGCACACAACATGCTGTGTTATTCAACTCTCGTGTATATATATATATATATATATATATATATATATATATATATATATATATATATATATATATATATATAATATCTATATATATCGTTGTAATGGGGGCACGGTGGCTTAGTGGTTAGCATGTTGTCGCCTCACACCGCCGCCAGGGTGTTTTGCATGTTCTCCCCATGCCTCAGGGGGTTTTCCGGTTTCCTCCCCGGTCCAAAAACATGCACGGTAGGTTGATTGGCACCTTGGAAAATTGTCCCTAGTGTGTGAATGTGTGTGAGTGTGTGTGCCCTGCGATGGGTTGGCATTCCATCCAGGGTGTATCCTGCCTTAATGCCCATAGACGCCTGAGATAAGCACAGGCTCCCCGTGACCCGAGGGAAGATCGGATATAGAAGTAGAAGGTGAATGAATGAATGAATGAATATGGTTGTAATGACAATAAAAGCTTCTTGACTTGACTGAATTTGGATTAAAGTGAAGTAAGTTAAGGGAGGTGGTAACTCAGTGGTTAAGACCTCTGGACCGGAAGTTTGCAGGTTCAAATCCGACCACCGAGCAGCTACTAGTGGGGCCCTTGAGCAAAGCCCTTAACCATCAGTTGTAAGTTGCTCTGGATAAGCGCGTCTGGCAAATGCTGTGTTTTCTATTTTTAGGAAATAAAAGTAAAAACCCAGAAATAACAGGTATTGCAAAGTTTGCTGCAGCCTGTATTCCAAACTTGGATCTTTTCACCCGGAAATATTCTCAGCGGCGAAAGTTTTGAAAGTCACCCGGAACGGAAATCAAAGTTCCCACACAGAAAACGAGTCGTAAAGTAATAACCGGCGCGGCTTCGTCCTATGCGAATTGCATTAGGATGAAAATCCGCCAAAGTGAACCCCCTCTTATAGACGGCCATGCTCTGTTAGTTGGAGAGTTTTGAAAGAGAAAGAAAAAAACCCTACTCAATATACCTGTGTCATGCAGACACATTTCTCTACAGTTTTGTTGGGGGGGAATGTGTGCCTCGCTTGATAATGACAGATTGCATTCATTTTGTTTTGCCAGCGAAAGAGTCCCCTCTAGAGAAACACAGATAATAGAAATAGGGTCCAGAGATTGGAGAGGCGACACATGAGAACAAATACGCCACTGACCTAATAGAATTATTGCTGATGAGAAATAATACCGCTGCTGAGAAATATTGATTCGGATTGTATATGAAATAGAGCAGTGTGTTTTTTTTGGGGTTCTTTTTTTTTTTTGAGAGCTGATGATACTGTGTTTGCCTTTCGTATAATTTAATAACTATTTCATAATCCTCATATATCACAGCGTTGCGCTCCGGGTCTGATAATGAGACTTCGTTAAGGCTCCGAACGCCGCTCTGCTGCCAGCGCCGTGAGGAGGGATAGATATTTATGAGAGTGAAGCTCTTTGACCTGGAACTCGCTTTCATTTCGGCGGAATATAAAGCTCAGCAGGTGATATAGCGGTATGCCGAGAATGCATTTTAAGGCGTCGCTGTGAGACGCGCCGCAGCACCAGAGATGCTCCGTGTGATGGGTGAGAGGCTCGGAGTTTATGAGGTGCTCGACTCCTGTGGAGATCCTGCAGATGTGTTGTAACAGTGTCGCGGTAGTTTTCCCGCTCTGATGGGAATGAAGTCGGTCCGCTTTGCGAAGTCTTTTGTGTCCGTCATCTTGGCGAATGCGACGTTTCTGCGCTTGATCGTGCCCAGAAATGAAAGCTATGAGGTATTGTTGAATAGGAGCAACCCACGGTCCTCACACTCTATGTAGCAGGGTGGTGGATTTACAAACAAAGAGGTCGTGAGAGGAAATCTACTTCATTTATCTCGTACGAATTTCCATTAGAAACAACACTCCGACCGTTGAGATGGATTTTGTGCACTGCTGTTTCATTCATTCGTTCATCTTCTACCGCTATATCCGATCTTCCCTCTGGTCACGGGGAGTCTGTGCCTATCTCAGGCGTCTATGGGCATTAAGGCAGGATACACCCTGGATGGAATGCCAACCCATCGCAGGGCACACATACACTTACACTCATGCACACAATCACAAACTAGGGACAATTTTCAAAGGTGCCGATCAACCTACAGTGGATGTTTTGGACAGGGATGAAACCAGAGAACCCGTAGAAAAAAACCCTGAAGCACAGGGAGAACATGCAATCTAGACAAACATATAACCGAGACGGGAATCGAACCCCGGCACTGGAGGTGTGAGGCGAACGTGCTAACCACTAAGACACCGTGCCCCTTGTTTTGTTTTTGCAGTCAAATAATTGGGGACAGATGTAGATATGATCCATGTTATCTGGTATGGACGACTCGCTCTTTTCAGTACCTTGTCAGGGAGTAGCTCGGTGGTTAAGGGGTTTTGAGGGGAGCCAAGCTGCCACTCATGGGTCCTTGAGCAAGGCCCTTAACCCTCTGTGCTCCAGGGGGCGCTATATCATGGCTGACCCTGTAGTATGACCCCAATTTCCAAACCATGTGTGTGTGTGCCCTGCAATGGGTTGGCACTCCATACAGGGTGCCTTGATGCCCCAAGAGGCCTGAGATCAGCACAGGCTCCCTGCGAGCAGAGGGAAGATCCCATATATAGGTAGAAGATGAATGATGATGAACAGACTTGTTTGTATCTTGTGTTTGTAACCTACAAACAAGTGTTTATTTATTCATACACAGAGACTCTGAGCACTTTTGGTACGTTAAATGCAAAATGCAAATGCTGTAAATGTAATCACTTTTAATAGTGAAGTAACATATCCTATAAGAGCATAGCAGGTGGTACCGGTAGCGGGCAGCGGGGGGCTCAGGCCTGGAAGGTCGCAGGTTCAAATCCCAGCACTACCAATTTTCCACTAGTGGGAGCAAGGCCCTGAAGTGCTCAGTTGTTAGTCACTCTGGATAAGTGCGTCTGTCGCGAATGTAAATTTCATCGATATACGGCCGAACGCTGTGGGTACGCAGGAAAGTGTTTGCAGAGAGTGTGCGATTTAACAAGGTATCCCACAAGGAACGGCTTTCACACTGTTGTCGCTGACAACAAAACATTCCCATTCCATTAACTTGCTTTAACCTCGTCCGCGCCGGTAAACACGTATCCCACCAATTAAACCTGGAAGCGTATAGAGAACACTTTAGCGCTTCTTTTTCTCCCCGCCTGGGTTTTGCGAACCGGCATCGGCTTGCAATTATCATCCGCAAACTGGAAGCTGAATGTCACTTCATTCCCGTTTAACCGCCGATCAGGAAATGCCAACCTTTATCAACAGCACCGAGAGAACAGAGATTTGTTTGTATGAAGTCTTTAGCGAGCGAAAAAATAACCTCTCTTATTTTTTTTACCTCAGGAACGCTCATTTCCGAGCACATCGGAGCTTCCATGACTGATTCTCAGTTGAACAGATTATCCTTTGATGCCCGGCGACCCACAAGCAATGCAATGCAGATAAGAGAAGACGGCAGCGAAGCGGTGGTTGAGGACGAGCATTATAGGCATCAAATTGATATTCTCCCAGACCTCCCAACCCCCCCTACCACCACCACCACAACCCCCCGAGCCGGAGGTCTAACACCCTTCAAAGAGTTGTTTTTTTTTATTTTATTTTATTTTGATGATATTTTTCACCTTTATCTCCATCACCACTGCTCCATCACTTGCTTTTTGCGATGCGCCCCGGAGAGTAAATGGGTCGATGGGACAGGTTCCTCGGACAAAAAGGGAAAAGTGCTTATTAAAAATGTCTCCTCCTGTCTGCGAGGGCGCCAGATAACGGCAACACTGAGAGCATTAATTCTGTGCCACCGGGTTTGTGACACCGGGTTATCTCCTCTTCATTAACATCAGACCCGGATTTCCTGAGCTACTACTTGCAGCCACGGAACACGAAATGATCCAAGTGCTGAGCAACCGATTCGATTTTATGCGACAAAAGCAAGACGGAAGGTCAAACTGTTGCCTATTGGCACCTCGGAGAATATTGAATTAGCGCTTTGCCATAAGATATTAAATATTCAGCACCAACTGCCATGATGACATGCCCTTGACCTGTACTTTAAATAATATTCAGATCTAGTACTCGGTGGCTCGCCATCTTTTTTTTTTTTTTTTTTTTTTTAAATATCCACCTGACACATTTAAACAAATATTTTAACAAAGATTTTCTTTTAAACATTTTAACAGAAAATTCGTTTCTTTTACTATTTATTCACCACCTCTGGAATCCCTTAACCTGTAATGTTTCTTAAACATATTTTAAGGAATGCAATTTCTTATACTATGTTTATTGTACATTTTTAATCATCTTTACACACAACAAATCCTGCTTCTAAACAAAAAGTCGCTTGTTTTTTTTTTTTTTTTTTTTTTTCATTCGAACCACAAATGAACTCTTTTGAGCACCGATTTTGTGTTTGCATATTGTTTACTACAGTATTGTAGCCACACGTGTTTTGAGGGAAGGAGATTCTCCTTCTAAGCAATAGCCCTCCTCGCCTCCTCTCTCACGTCTCCACGTTAAATGCTTTATTTTTCCTTCATATTGTGTTCTATTCATCATCGTTTATTTCAGATACATTAGTGATTATTCATACATAAAAAAACAAGTAAAATGACTATTATATGAAAATTGTCGTCGTGTGAGAAACGGATTCTTATTTCATATGGCTAAATTCTCGACATTGTAACCTTTAAAACATTATAAAAATGCATCGTCCTTATAGTAAACATACATTTGCATAGCGCATCCGTATTTGTCCATGCCGGATAGCTCTCTGTCTCTGTGTTAAGGACATGAAATGTGACACATATCTTAGATAAAATGCAAATTAATTTCATAGCTCCTCACTTTTTCAAAATAAAAATTCAGTTATTCTAATCCAGGTCAGGATCGACCCGGGAAAATGACATCGTGTTTACACTACAGTATATGAATCTGGTGTTTTGGGACACCAGATTTTTCCATGTGTGATTTACTACACAATAGTAATAGGAGGCCTTCAGAGGCTGAGCCATTGTATCTTACCTTCCCTTAAACTAGGAGATCCAAAGCTGTTCCAGCATGGCAATGCTCCTCTACACCGAAACTCCATACACACACATGAGATGGGAATCAAACCCGGACACTGGCGGTGTGAGGCAAATGTGATAACCACTAAACCACCGTGCCCCTTGCCAACCAACCAATGCCAAACAAACGGTCAGGTGTCCACAAACTTTTGTCCTTTATAGTGTACACCTCCCGAGAGATGACAACCCAAATATTGACCTTGAAACCACAGTGAGCCGAAACAGACTGGTTAAGATCTGCTATTATGTTTACTAGAGTTCAATTACAATTATATATATAAAAAAAATTAATTTCCGTGTGTCCATTTAAATATAGCACTTGTTCTGCTCTTGTTGCTTAGCTATCGTAAAGCGAAATAAAGCGAACTAAACTAATGAGTTACATTTTGCTGCTGCTCGTGTGTCATAGAGATATGGATTTTTTTTTCCATGTGTTTAATTGCCTGTATGCACTCTATCAGCGAATGCCTCTGGATCTTCCGAAGCCTCTAACTGCGAGACACATGGTACAAAAGTATTTAAGAGCCACGCTTATAAATTACACACTGGGAGGTTTATTATGGGGGGAAGTGGATTTGCTGAGGCTGAACTTGCAGTTCTGTTCAGCAAAATTTAATTAAATTTCACTGCATTTTCAGGACGCTTTATGCTCCATTATGGCTCGCTTTGCTAATCGTTTGAGTATGACACAGTATCAAAGGGACGGCAAACTTCACCGTTGCGTCTGGGGGGGGGGAACAAACAAACAAACAAAAAAAAACACGTCTGGAGCCACGAGCCTTCGAGTCCGATTTCGGGAGAAACCTTTTATTCGCGAAATGAAAGCATAATATCTGGGAGTGTTTACGAGCCTGTGCGCAGCAGTACTCTGAGTGCTCGGAGACGTTTATTCGGTAAACACGAGCTGCTCTGCTGGTCTGACTCAGACGTTTATTCGTCTCATGCTCTGTTTTGTTGGGGGGGGGTGGGGGGAGAACCCACCAAGCCCAACAAAGTGCTGCAGTGTGTTAGATCGGTTTATTACAACGTCCAAGCAAAAGGCCAGATGAAATCTTGTTTGCGCCCTCCCCCTCCCCACCCCAAACAAACCCCGCCCCCCGCCATGGTCTGGGGAAAATCCACTTTGTAAACTTTGCGATCCTGTCGCGTCGCGTCCTGCTTTCCAAGATGGCATTTTCGAGTGTTGCATCAATCTGTCCCCCCAGAGACCACAAATAAGACTAGAGGCTCATTAATTTTACACACTGCTAAATCCGTTAGGACGGCGATACACTCGCCAGGTCCTGCGAGTAATCAGCTTGGAGCTATTGTTAAATAATCGATGCCGCGAAAGCTGACTCGATGGCTATGGATTTTGGTTTGGCTAACAGTCGGGCGATCCCGAAGTCCTCTCGCGATTTTTTTCCCCTTACCAAGCCCCCCCACCCCCCCACTGCTTCCCCACCCCCTACTTATAGCCAGCTGATCTCCTCGATATGTCGCTGACGGCAGCTTTCACGCTGAAAATCTTCGACATTATGCTTCACAGGCCGTTAGCTACGAAAACTGATTAAGAGGGCAAGAACATCCGGACGCGCTCCGCTCAGGAAAAAAAAGAAAAGATTCTGCAATCCTGAGCGAGTATAAAATCAGCACTTTTGAGCCGTCTCGCCGACACAATATGGTATTACTTAGAATCGGGTCTGAATAAATAAATAAATAACAACAAAATGTGTCGCTGCGAGTGGGCCCAGCCATATCGTCAGCGTTAACGTAAATAACAGAAGGGTGTCGGGGGTGAATGTTGGGAAATCGCAAATAAGTAAGTAAGTGAGAGTCTGAACTGGTCGTGAGCCGATAAGTGTCATCCGGTCGTATGTCAATCGGAAGTAATTGATGCGGCTGAGAAAGATGGATTCCTCACTCCACAACCTGCTCACGGTCTGACCGCCCTCAGGAAGAAAAGAGAGTCAAGCTCCGGCTTTAATCCTTCCCACAGCAGATGCGGACATGGCTGTCCTATATTAGGTCAGTATGTGTGTGTGTGTTTTCCGATTTTGACCTTGTGAGGACATTTGGCTGGTCTCCATGAGGATTTTGTGTTTGTTTGTTTAAAAACTCACTCCTTGTCTAAATATTTACAATTTCTACCCCTATTGACTATTTCCCCAACCCCTGACAAACACTGCTCCATAATTGCATTGTCCATTTTATGTGTATGGTTTCTGGACCCTGGACAGGAAGGTATCAGGTTTAAAAAAAGTCAAACACCAAAACTGCCACTGCTGGGCCCTTGAGCAAGGCCCTTAATCCTCAACCAGAACATTTAAAAATACAAATCATAGAAATGATTCCCGTCGAAAACAGAATTACAGAGTTGGAGCATTTGCTGCTACTTTTGCTCGCAGCAAAAAAACGTTAAATGTTTTTTGTTTTTTTTTGCAATTTTGAAGTACGTCATCGTAAGATTTGTCCCATTGTAACTCAGTGACCGATTGTATTAGGAACACACTGGGACCTTTACAGTACACTGACTTCCTCCTATCATACCAATTATATCTGAAGTGAGTAGCTAACATATATAATAACGTTTTACCGTATTTATAAATGCCGCTAAATGGTGTGTTTCTGCTTGCGGTTGGGCATCGCTTATGGTTGAGATAATTCCAAACTTTAGTAATAACTTCTGTGGAAATTTCCACTTTTCCAGCCTTTTGCTGAGCTGATCAAAAGAAATACACCCTGTGCTAAGAAAAAACAAAGATAAACGAGATAAATGTCAAAATTAGACGCCGCTGAGTTGGGCGTCAATACTTTCAGTTATACCCACATGTCAGTAAAGTAGGACCTTCCTGAAAGGACACTGTAGCTTTGGAAGGGCAGTGTAATAGCTGCGGAATCTATCACAAAACCCAACGACAGTTTTCTCAGATCCTTCCGTCCTTTATGAGACAAAGGTGTTTCAAGATCACAAGAACACATTCCCAAATGAAAGCCCAGCGCTTCCCTTTAGTCTCCTCTCTGACCCATTTCTCAGACTGATGCAACATCAGATGAACATATTGCACATCTAGGTCATCATTAGATTGGACTTGCACTTCAGTGATCTCGTTGCGTTCACAGTCTCTCCCACACACACACACACACACATATCACCCTCGCATACACACATTTCCCCAATGTGTGAAGACTAATCATGTCGCCGCGGAAGGCCGACAACAAGAAGCTAGTGTCAAATTGCAAATGATCGGTGCTATTTTGAGGTATGTTTTTTTTTTTTTTTCCATCATGGGTATTTTTGTTGGGGGCAAGTTTCGGGCCCTTCCTGAACTCTTCAAACTCGCCACATCAACTCATCTGAAACCGCTGGTCATGATAGAAGTAAATTTGTGACTCAAAAAGCACAGATAAATGTCCATGCAGTTGATAAGATTTTGTCATTCGTATGCAATTCGGTGTGAATATCGGAAAGCTAGATGTAATTACTGTTCGATACGGATGCATTTTGTCCACTACACCGAATCTGATTCCGGTGGATTGTGATTAAATGGGACAAACTCATGTGACCATCATTCATTATTAGACTCGAATCAGACAATTTCTCGCAGGGAAAGTTTGGCACTCGCAGTCAAAGAAAAGTATCGAAAATACAAATAAAATGATTTACTGATTATTAACTATTATTAACTGATTACTTTTTGATTACTTTCATTAGTCCACTAGGTGGCACTTTAAGTTAACGTTCTAAGAAAATTCTTCGGCAGATTGTCGTCATTCAAATCAATATAACGTTTCAGCTGAAAATCATGCCGTCGTCTAAAGCACTGATTTTACATGAAATTGTTCAGAACCCTATTTGTAATCTTGAACATTTTCATAAGTAACTGGTTTTTAATTACACATTTTTTTTCTTAGTAAATACAATCAATTACTTTTATATTTATTTTGTAATTATATTATGTAATGCTGTTACATGTTAAATAGTACACTGTATATACAAACATGTAAATTAAATTGAACTGTATATATATATATATATATATATATATATATATATATATATATAAATGTATATATTAAGTGTCGATTCTGCACAATCAATGAATTTTCAATCTTATTGAAATATACTGTATGAAATGTGTAGTTGCAGTGAAACAGTGTCAGGAAAGATAATTATACCTTATCACACATTTAACTATTATTGTTATTATTAGATTATTAATAATAGTCGAAGAATTATTGCATTTAATTCATTGCACATATGTTTCCCATATTAACGATAGGAGAATCTACGTCTATATCATAGACTATTCAAATGTATGACCATTCATTGATTATTCTAATAAACCTCTTATAGCTCAATACCGGCCATTTAAAAGCAACCACTTTTCTTCTTTAACTCAAGTAGAATTATAATGGAAGAGTTTCATTTTTCCTGGAGTCATATTTAAGCCGAGGATTAGTACTTTTACTCAAGAGCAGGAATGAGACATCTCATCTGTCACTGGCTTTTCTGCAGCTGGGGTTTGCTATTGTGTTGTTTTTTTGTTTGCTGTGTGTGCGTGTGTGTGTGTGTGTGGATGTATAATGTATATATATATATATATATATATACATACATACACATACACATGCACATTTTTATTACATTTCATTCAAATGACCGTTGCATTCAGTACATTAAAAATTATTAACTCCACATTTAAAAATTTTGTTGCTGCCCTGACACTAAACTCATTAAAATATATATTTTTTTCTCCTGTATATATATATATATATATATATATATATATATATATATATATATATATATATATATATATATATATATATATATACACACACACACACACACAAACAGGAAATCTACACAACAGCAAACCAGCCAGTGACAGATGAGATGCCTCATTCCTGCTCTTGAGTAAAAGTACTAATGCCTCAGCTTAAATATGACTCCAGGAAAAATGAAACTCTTCCATTATAATTCTACTTGAGTTAAAGAAGAAAAGTGGTTGCTTTTAAATGGCCGGTATTGAGCTATAAGAGGTTTATTAGAATAATCAATGAATAGTCGTTTACATGGTCATACATTTAAATAGTCTATGATATAGACCTACATTCTCATATGGGAGATAGATAGATAGATAGATAGATAGATAGATAGATAGATAGATAGATAGATAGATAGATAGATAGATAGATAGATAGATAGATAGATAGATAGATGTATATCATGTCTATATCATTAAATAACATTAAATAACACATGTACATACTGTAAGTATTCAGAAGCATTTTATAACTACACTTCAAATACAGCTCAGTTGCCCCCATTTGTCTTGATTGTTTGCTGAGATGTTTCTACACCATGACTGGAGTCCACCTGTTGAAAGGTTTATTGATTGGACATGAATTGGAATGACACACACACATCTGTATAGAAAGCCCTACAGCTAACAGCGCATATCAAAGTCAAAACAAAGCCATGAGGTGAGAGGAATTGCCTGCAGAGCCCAGAGACGGGATTGGTGCAAGGTACAGATCTGGGGAAGGCACTAAAAAAAATCTCCTGCACTGAAAATTCCCACAAGAATTTACAGTGGCCTCCATAATTCTCACACAAGTGTATCACAAGCAGGACTCTTCCAAGAGCTGGTCGCCGGCTAAACGGAGTAATTGGGGAGTAAGAGAGGTGACTAAGGTCCTGACTGTCACAATGATTGAGTGCCTGTGTGGGGATCGGTTTGGGAACGCGGGATTCGGAAGGCTATCAAAACCATTTTTAATTTTTTATATATATATATATATATATATATATATATATATATATATATATATATATATATATATATATATATATATATATATATATATATATATATACAATATAAATATAATATATACAAAAACATTTTTAATACAGATATATACAAGATACAAATACAAAGATTTTATACAAAGTTTTAATACTATATATATATATATATATATATATATATATATATATATATATATATATATATATATATATATATATATATATATATAGGGGGCACGGTGGCTTAGTGGTTAGCACATTCGCCTCACTCCTCCAGGGTCCGGGTTCGATTCCATTTATAAATGATTAATTAATAATTGTGATTTATTAATCACAATTTTTTTCTTATTCAAGAAGTCTCACATTCCACCAAATTCCAAAAATGTACGATTAAAGTGCGATTAAAAAAAGCTAACTCATGGCAATCTCGCTATTAAATATTTCAACTGATTGACAGCGCTAATAAATAAATAAATAAATAAATATAGTCATACGTGTTAACCGATGAATTGCTTTTTTCTTTCATGTAGGTCTGCTTAAAACCACGGATGGACCTGCAACAATCCACATCGGATACTAAAGCACTCAAATCCATCTTTAGTGTAAAGGCTCCCTTTTTCCGACATCCATAATGAATAGCAACCGTAACAGGAACACGACTGGCTCTGCGCTCACTATCAAAGACTCTTTAACAATTAGTGACCGTTTTATCCAAGCCAAATGTCATTGTTATTCCTGTCCCGGAACGGCAGTATCTCCGAGCGAAGGCTCCGAAAGAAATGCGAGAGTGTAATTGAAATTCTATTTAGGTGGTCTCGAGCCTGAAACGCCTGCCGAGTATCAGTATTCATGAGCTAACCCCAACAGTAAGCCTCAGAAGGATCGAGGTTCGGGATGGCTTAAAGCTTTGGATTGAAAAAAAAAAAAAAAGAAAAAGAAAAGAAAAAAAGAACGAGACGAAGGAATAAGCAAAATGTGGCAGATGCGGAGTTTTCTAAAAGCTGGAGGGCGATACAAACAGCGGCTCGGACGCTGTTGTCGTTTACTGTGATAGATGGGCTGATCGCAGGCATTGTCATAATCTGACAATCAAATTGAAGCGCTGTAATCATCGATTTATATTCGCTGTGATTTATAGCGAAGGTGTTGGTTTAACACTGGGCCTTCTTTTTCCCAGCGGTAAATCCTATACGGTGGGGTCCAAAAGTCGGGCGAAAAAGTTCGTTCCTAATTCAATAAAGCGAATTTCTTACAAATTACATCACCGGAGTGGAAAAGCTGAAATATTCACACGAGTCTCAGAGTTTCTCACTATTTGATATGGCCTGATTTACTTTAATGGCAGTCTGCACTCGAACTGACATGGGCTCCTCGAGCTTGTGCAAAACTTCAAGATCCATTTAGATCAAATCCATCGGAATTCCGCCCGAACACGCGCTTCAACAGAGGAGATTAGGTACGAGGAAAATCTGACCTTTTGCACAAAGACGTTAATATCACACATTTGCTTGCATTTGAGCAGGGGTGGAACAAAAGCAAGCGCTTCCTGCACCTGGGGAAGAGTGCTAATCCCCTGCTTAAATACGACTCATGGAAAAAAAAAATATGTACATTTTTTACATTTTACATAGGGGGCGCGGTGGCTTAGTGGTTAGCACGTCACACCGCCAGGGTCCAAGTTCGATTCCCGTCTCGGCCATGTGTATGTGGAGTTTGCATGTTCTCCCCGTGCCTCAGGGGGTTTTTCTCCGGGTTCTCCGGTTTCCTTCCCTCCGGTCCAAAAACATGCACGGTAGGTTGATTGGCACCTTGGAAAATTGTCCCTAGTGTATGAATGTGTGTGTGTGTGTGTGTGTGTGTGAGTGTGTGTGTGTGTCCTGCGATGGGTTGGCATTCCATCCAGGGTGTATCCTGCCTTAATGCCCACAGACGCCTGAGATAGGCACAGACTCCCCGTGACCCGAGGGAAGATCGGATATAGCGGTAGAAGATGAATGAATGATATATATATATATATATATATATATATATATATATATATATATATATATATATATATATATATATATCATAGTATACATAGTTACTTAGTATAGTATACACACATATATAAAACAAAAGCAACTATGTGTATATGTGTGTATGCAGTGTATATATATATATATATATATATATATATATATATATATATATATATATATATATATATATATATATATATATATATATACATACATTTTTTTTAATATATATCATTTTTTCCAATAATTTCTGCCAATATAATACTATAAGAATTGCATTATTATATAATAATATACTAATATATAGTACTTGCATTATTAATGTAAAATTTGAGGGGGAAATTTAATATTCTTTTTTCAGAATGTTTGCCCATGTAGTTTGCATTTGCATTATTAATGTAGTTTAGTGATTCATTCTTCTGCAGATCAGAGAAAGTTTCCCATAGTTAAAGATACACACACACACACACACACACACACACACACTGACAGAACCCTTAAAATACTGTTGCTTGAAAAATGAACACTAAAAAAGTGCAATAATGACCTGAAAACAGTGCCTAGAAATAGTGTGGAATCTTAAATATAAAATCTTCAATATTCAGTATATTTCAATATTCAAAAACCCTTCTATTTTGAAACGCTCTTTGCACATCTCACGAACATCAGTGGTGCTTTTGTTGTTAGCATCTATGTAAAAAAAAAATTATAAAAAGTGTTAAAAGTAAAAAAGTAGAACGCTACATTATGTGCATATTTATTCATTTTAATGCATAATATTCAATAACGGGAATATGTTAACTTCCAGTTCCTGCATGTATTGTTTCGAGCATTAGATTACATTGAATATATTCTTCCATTTAATTTCGATCCGAGCTTTTACACTAAGGGGCCAATTTATCTTACGTCCTCCTCGCATCTGGTATTAACATCTGTCTTGAATGATCCAATTACACCAGGACAGTAAAGATGTATAGCCGGAATTTCGAACGCGTCTCTCGTGACCACTTGCGTTTGTATTTGCATATATTTTGTTTTTAGCGCTGTATGATACAGATGCATTCGCTCCGATCATCCAGGAAGCGTGCTGTGATTTACCCTTCGCCAGCATTTTAGGAGGTAGGAGGAAACCGGAGAACCCAGAGGATAGTAACACGGGATAAATGGGAAACTCCGCACGGACAGTAAATTGAACTCGGGATCGAAATGAGACTGTGAGTGTCGAAAGTTACCCCACTGTGCCCAGACTGCAGACGGATTTAATTTACATACAGCTAACCTACAAGTGATTGATCTATAATTGATCTACAGAGAGTGGCAGTGTAATGAGATCAACATGATCTCATCCCCCAGGTCACATGACACCTTTAAGAGTTCCTTACTCTTTTTTGTTTTTCTTCGCTAATACCTGTTTTATATTTAGGACTTATTTTGTGGCAAATTCATTAATGAATGTTTTTTGCAGGCCTTCTGGAGTCTGCCTTAAGGGTTCTTCAGTTAAATGGCTTAGAAGGAACCCTTAGGGCTTGTAACTGAAATTCTTGCCGTCGGGGATAAAAAAAACACGCTCTGCTGCAGGGTTTCAATGTGGATCATTCAGGAGGATCACAATAAGAAATTCCAGAGTGCTGAAATGCTGAAAAAAAAAGGTTCATCTTGATACTTTTCAAGGTTTTCTGGAACAACTGTTAAATGTTGAACCTTGAAGCAGAACGGAGAAAATAGTGTGTTGCCTTAAATAAAAGCCCATTTTCATTAATAACAGCAATTGTACTAATAGTAATATTTTCATATTTTTAAATACATTTAATTTTTATATAATGTCTAAGAAAGAAAATGAAATATCTAGCAACAGTATGTTTTTTCAACTATGTCATTTTACAGAATGAACAGCGAAAATATCTGTGTTTTTTTTTTCCTTTTCATTAGGGGGAACATTTGCAGCATTTTATTTCCTTATTTAGTTGCTCCTCAGGGAGAACCATTAAATGTAATATGTGGACCTTTTGCTAATAGAAGAAAAATCGCTGGTGCAAATCTAAAATACTGGCTTTGAAAAGGGACCACTGATAATCTGATCAAGGCAAACCCCCTGCCCTCCGGTCTTCTACCAATCTTCAATGGTACAACTTATACTAGTTTTACTTTATTAGATAAGAGTACTTAATTGAAGGCCTCATTATTTATATAATTCATATTTATATTTATATTTTTTCTCCGGGTTCTCCGGTTTCCTCCCGGTCCAAAAACATGCACTGTAGGTTGATTGGCACCTTGGAAAATTGTGCCGATCCGATCTTCCCTTTGGTCACGGGGAGCCTGTGAATATCTCAGGCGTCTATGGGCATTAAGGCAGGATACACCCTGGATGGAATGCCAACCCATCGCATGGCACACACACACATTCACACACACACATTCATACATGAGGGACAATTTTCCAATGTGCCAAACCCCCTGAGGCATGGGGAGAACATGCAAACTCCACACATACATGGCCGAGACGGGAATCGATCCCGGACCGTGGCGGTGTGAGGCGAACGTGCTAACCACTAAGCCACCGCGCCCCTTATTGCTGACTAAAACACCAACAGTTCAAAGAGCAGCATAAGGCGTCCACATATTTTTGGCCGCAGCATGTATACTGATATTTAAGATTCTGTCTGAGTATCAGCAGTGTATCCAGTCATCCATTAATAAAGGTCAGATGCTTTTGCGCCCGCATGCGCGCGCGTGTGTGTGTGTGTGTACGCGCTGCACCGAGCACTACTCTGAGATTACTCGATGTCAGCACTCGCTACGTGTTACCTACGCCCGGAATTTGCTAAGAGATGATGGATTTCCTGTGTCTGTCCGGACTGCATAATTGAACAATATCTCTCGGCTGATGGCCGGCGCGCAGGGAGACATAAGCAGTGGGATGATCGCTGCAGATAATGAGCTCTGATTTTCATTATTCTAATGCATAAAAATCTGACCACTTCAGTAAATTCCGATCCGTAATATATGCATTAAGGATTACACTGGCCTCTCTTGCCGAGGATCTATGAATATGCAATTGAGTTGAAAAATCACTTTGCTTACGGAGAGAAATTACCCAGCTGTGTTGCAACACACACACACACACTCACGCACACACACACATACACACATACACGATCTTGAAGTCGAGATGACAGAAATGGAGCGTGTTCTATTGACTGCATTGAGTGTCATCGAAGTACACAAGATTATTTATTATTACATTTTCCGGAGTTTCAGAGTTGATATATTAGTATCCACACACACAAACACACACACACACACACACACACACACACAAACACAAACACACATTGCAATAGCCTCAGGACATAATATAATCCCGATCTACACGGATTACCGGAAGGAGCGTCTACTTCCTGTTACATCACTGCTGCTAAAGGCTGTACATGAGCCTGAGATCAGTTGAGGTTACTGTCAGATCCTAATGATATTTTTAAAGAGATTTATGATGGTTTATACACACACACACACAAACACACACACACACACACACACATACACACAGTGGATAACTTGGAAATGGCAACAAGGCGTAGGTACAGTACATGCAAAGGACCGATGAGCACCCAGAGAAAACGCACTTCCACGCGTCCTTTTTTTTAACAGTAAACATTATGGTTTCTCTTTTCTCTTGAATCTGCCCTCTGTGGTAGCTTTAGGCCTGAAGGTCATGAGTTCACATCCCAGCGCGAGATACCGCTTTTTGCAAGGCCCTTAATCCTAAATGCTGTCTGTCTGTTTATCTAGCTATCTCTGTCTGTCTGTGGTAACTCACTGGCTAAAGCCTTGGCAAAGGCCCGAAGGTCATGAGCACCAGCAGATAAAGATGCCTCTTTTCACAAGGCCCTTAATCCTAAATTATGTCTATCCATCTATCTATCTATCTGTCTGTCTGTCTGTCTGTCTGTCTGTCTGTCTGTCGTAGCTCACTGGCTAAAGCTTTGGCAAAGGCCCGAAGGTCATGAGTTCACATCCCAGCACCAGTAAATGAAGCTGCCCCTTTTAGCAATGCCTTTAATACTAAAGTCTATTGTAGCAAATTGTATCTATCTATCTATCTATCTATCTATCTATCTATCTATCTATCTATCTATCTATCTATCTATCTATCTATCTAGCTATCTATCTATCTATCTATCTATCTATCTATCTATCTATCTATCTATCTATCTATCTATCTATCTATCTATCTATCTATCTATCTATCTCTATCTATCTATCTGTCTGTCTGTCTGTCTGTCTGTCTGTCTGTCTGTCTGTGTGTGTGTGTGTGTGTGTGTGTATATTGAGAAATTTAGCATAGAATAGAATAGGTCTATAATAGACCATGATGCAATCATAGAACATTACGTAGCATTTTCTATGTAATTTCCTACGTAATGACCATTCCAAAATCCCTTCTCTTCTCCCAACATTCCCCCTGACAATGTTTATACACCGATGTTATTGTCCGTCCGTGACCTCATGAACGAGTCTCAGGATTCATTTATCGACAGAGAAGTCAAAGCGTTTAACGGCATGAATGTAAATGCAAACGGCAAATGAAGCGCCAGCGCTGATCGCGCTCACTCGTCCTGACGAGGGACTAATCTAATGGCTAACTAATGGCTCTCATTCGGAGCCCGTGGTCGGAGTGACAAAATACGTTTCTTTTCAGGGGGTGTACGGGGAAAGTTTTCGCAGCTTCATAATGTGGTAGGATTCATAAAAATCCTACCATATAGTACTGTAATAAATAACATAGCAAATATCGTTAAAAGCCAAATTAACGTCTGAAAAAATGAATCTGAGAAAAAAGAAAACAACTGCAGCCAGTAAAAATCTCTCGCCATTTTTATTGTTGTTGTATATTTTCCGAGACCCTTGGTCCTTTCGGCAGATTAGCTAAGGGGAATAAAATAAGCACCGTACATTTGCTGGAGCATTTTCTATTACCTATTACGTGCTAATATATATATATATATATATATATATATATATATATATATACCTTGGAAGGTGCAAAAGATGCCCCTTTAATTCTATAAAAACAAATTACCGAAGGTGAATCGTATGCGCTAGATGCGTTTTTTTTCCCTGATGAAAGAGCAACACTCAGTGTAAACATGTTCCCGTGAGGGTATACATATATTCCACTCCTGTGACAGGGAAAGATATTGTTTTTTCATCCAAGAGTAAGCCAGTAAACGTACTGATCTGTTTCTCTCTGTAAACGCGAGCGTCTATAATCTCGCCGAGTAATTAGCACGTTCGCTAGTGCGATTCTCCGCGATACGAACAGTTGGCTCGAACGCTTCATCTCACACTGCATTTTGGGTGTTGTGACTGGGGTTGGAAGGGAGCGCTTACCATGTGTCAGGGTTCATATACACAATCAATCTGCTCTGAAAGGTAGTGGGTAAAAATTAAAAACGGTTTCACAAATTCATGAGATTCACTTTAGATCTGAGGATGAACCCGATCCAGAGCTTGTAGTTTGGACTTTGTTGAGTTTTTTACAATCAACTTTATTTCCCAAAATGTTCTGCTTAGTACACTTATATATACATATGCTTATATATTGTACTATACCAGGGGTCGGGAACCTTTAACCACTCAAAGAGACGCGTTTCCTACAGTAAAGGAAAACATAAAGGAGCCATAAAACCATTTTGACATTTAAAATGAAATAACACTGCATATTTTTTTTGCCTTTATGTTATGTATAAACTAAACTATAATGTGTTGCATTTATGAAACCAATGAATGACTGCAGAGAAAACGACAAAACTACATTCCTACATGCAGCACAAACGTTTGGAACTGAAAAAAAAGACGCCGGGTCGAAGGTTACTTGAAATATACTGTCAAGTAAAATCCTCAATGTCTGTTTGAGTCCTTGTATTTACGAATGAAAAAAAAAAAACATGGAACTTAAATTATCCACAAACTATAAATTTCGTGTGCCGTCGTCCTTTTACTGGCGCGTACAGTCAGCTGAATAATAAAAGGACCATTTGAACAATGACAAAAATATGAATATAACTGTCACGAACCTGTCTCCTCCCGCCGCTGCACTTCCTCAATCACAGTCGCCTAGCTACTGATGAGCTCCAGCTGCCTCTAGTTGGAGTCATCAGTAGCTTAGGCTATTTAAACCCGGCTCTCCCTTCACTCCACGTCCGGGCTCGTACTTTATCAGTTAAGAGCACGGACGCACGTTCGCAAATGGTTTTGTCTGACTAACCTCTTGTCTTTTTGGTCTACGCGTCAGGTCCTGTTCTTGTCGGTCCAGCCTGACCGAAATCCCCTGTCCCGCGGACGCCTCACCGTTCGCCGTTGAGGACAAATAATCCATACAGCCGCGGAACCTCCGAACAAGGCGACTTCGGCTTGCGCCGTGAAAAGGCTGTAAATTCGTGCCTGGCTGCTCCTTAGAGCAGCGTCGTATCAGTTCTCCTTTCTTCAATAAATACCTTTAATAATAACATTTATCATACTTGGTTAATGTAATTCGAATTCTCCATAGTTGGCCTACCTGGGGTTCGAAAAGTGACCAGACTAACAATGAACAAATAAATGAAATACTTATTTTCAAAAGCCAATGGGAGCTGCGTCAGAGGGATGAACGCGCCGTGGGTTACTGACCACTGTATTATACCATACACCAAGGGTGTGAAACTCACTATCACTGTGGGTCACATCAGCATTATGGTTTCCCTCGAAGGGCCAGTTGTAACTATAAGACAGTATATAGTGTTTGATGAGCGACGTCGCTTCATAACACAAAACACATAGCGCTTTTTCTCCTTGAAGCACAAACATTTTTTCTCTTCGCCTTCCATCGGCATCAGTTTTTCACTTCCTATTTTGGGATCGCCCTTGGTAAAGACCGATGTGGGATACTCTGCACTCTAGTGGCTGGATATGGTCAAGCTGGGTGCATCGTGGGAGTTTATTTATATTATTTATAGCTTTGTTTTAAGACAATTTCAAAGTGTGTTGCGGGGCACATATAAATACGGGATTTGGCGCACATGTACCATACACTATTTGGACAAATATATTTGGGCCAAATGTACAATGTTTTATACCATATGACGGAGGGGGGTGGAGCTCAGAGGTTTAAGACACTGGAATGCTGATCGGAAGATCGGGATTTGAGCTCCGGTATCGTGAAGCTGCCGCGCTCTGGTCCTTGAGCAAGACCCTTAACTCTCTGTGCTCCAAATGGCGCTGTATCATGGCTGACCCTGTGCTCTGACCCCAACTACCAAACAACAAGCTGGGATATGTGAAGAACAGAATTTCACTGTGCTGTAACGTATATATATATATATATATATATATATATATATATGCTATATATATATATATATATATATATATATATATATAAATAAGGCTATTCTATATGTTTTTTTTAACGCCAAAGTTGGAGACACACAACTGTATACAATGTCTATGAATGTTAGAGAATGAAATTTTCCATTCACTTTAACTAGAAAACTCTGTCCTGGGCACTTTTTTTAGTTTTCTATTTTAGAGTTCTGTGTAGTTTGTGTTAATTTACGTTGTCTGGTGTAGCACCTTCGTTTCACTGCGTACTGCACTGTTTACTGTGGAAATGACAATAAAGCTCTATGAAGATCTGCGTCGCATATCCCTAACCCTATCCCTAACCCATTCATCTAGTGGAACATCTTCCCAGAAGCAAAAAAGAGTTTAAATAGGCATTAAATGCAAAATGGGATGCTCAAAAAGCACACATGAATCTTATGGTAAGGTCTCCACAAAGGTTAAAAAGATATACCTCATATATCTCAGAAAGGAGTGATTTCTTTGCTTCTATTGCTGAAATTAGTAACGAACCTAATAATGCATTTTAATCCATATCATTATTTCCGAATAGTAGGGACATCTTAGACATCAGTATGTATGCAGCGGTTTATGGTCAACATCAGCAATAATGAGTTACTGAAAGTATCTACAGATTTATGAAGAAGCAACATGGCTACAAATAAATATTGCTATCATAATGTGCATTTCAGGGATAAACGCAAATCCTGCATACACAAAAAAAACAAAAAACAAATCATAATTGTGGCTGGTACTATACAAGAGTGTTGGTTAGCTGGAAGAGTTTATATTGTTTTGCTCCCTTTTTAACCCAACCAGGAATATACTGATGGGCCACACATGGATCATGGGCTCCAGCCGTCATCTTGTTCTGATTAAAGGCAAGAGGGATGTGTTACACACTCTCATTTTTCACGTTGTCTCATTTACAGCAGCCACAGGCTCCAGTGGGACATCTGGTAAAAAAAAAAAAAAACAGGAAGAAAGAAGAAGAAGAAAAAAGAAACTCATGATAAAATAAAGAAAAGAAATCTCACTGTCTCCTGTAAAGATTTACAAAGACACTGTAGTAAAAAGAATTTGGCTGCTTTTATTATTTTGCCGGTCTTTTTTTTTAAATGTTTTTCCAGAATAGAAAATAGAATAGAAAGGCGTGATTAAGGTGGTTAAGTGGTTAAGGTGTTGGCCTACGGACCGGAAGATCGCAAGTTCAAATCCCAGCACCACCAAGCTGCCACTAGTGGGCCCTTGAGCAAGGCCCTTAACCCTCAATTGCTCAGTTGTAAGTCGCTCTAGATAAGGACGTCTTCCAAAATGCCACAAATGTAAATGTGAAGATTGCTGTTTACAAGGACTGAAGGGTTTGTCAGGTGTTTTCTTTTTCAGTTCTCGATATAGCATCTCTATTAATTGCTTTTCAACGTAATTGTTTTTGGCCTAATCCTCCTCATAGGATGCTGCGCTTCATCTTGCGAATTCTGCAATACACAGAGTACAAGCTGACATACGCCTGACATTAGACACTAGATGTACATACACGATACACTGTAGGTAACAAAAGTAAGTGGAGACCTGACAATGTGCTTTTTGAACATCCCATTCCACCAAATGACCTCCAATCTTCTGCTCCACTAGCTTCTGGAGATTTGTGTGAGATTCAGTCACAAGGACGTTAGTAAAGTCATGTACTGATGTAGGTGAGGTGAGGTGGTGGTGCAGTCAGCATTCCCATTCATCCCAAGGATGTTCAGTCGGGTTGAGGTCAGAGCTTTATCGCGGGGGATCTGCCACACGGACCTCGAGTACAGGCGAACCCCGGCAAAGTCACTGTTCAGAATTTGTGGATTTAGCCTAAATAAAAATTGTAACTTCGTAGCGATACATCATTTGTCATTCATTTTAATGAGAAATATTTTAGTTCATTCATTTATATCATTCGTTATTGGTGAAGAACCGTACATTTTACAGTATTTATATTAAATTAATTTACTACAGTATATATTGGCAAATTACTGTATTTACACTACCAAATAAAATGTGGATGCATGCATGACAGTACATACTGTATTCTGTATATACTGTAGAGGTAACATGGGTATTTTACTGCAGGAGACACAGCAGTACAGTACTATACAGAATACACATTTTACTTTATATTCTTGTTTTTTTATGAGTAATGTCTTAGGCTAAGCTTGAAATAAAAGTGTTTTTGGCATATTTAGGGTGTAAACTATAAAAATACGCATTTTTTAAACCACGTCCAAAAGTCATGTTTTTTGTGACTTGAATTTGCGTGTATATATATATATATATATATATATATATATATATAATATATATATATATATGTGTTTTTTTTGCTCATTGTCATGCTGGAATGAAGGGAAAGTGGAGAGAAAGTGAAGAGAAAATAACACTTAAATCTAAAGACATTTTATTTCATTCAAGCCACATGTAATGCTTTAGAAGGGAGTGGTTTTGCATATTCTAGCACTACTGTCAATTATAGCCTTTATAATAGGAATCTATTAGTTTCTGTATGTGAGAGAGAGAGAGAGAGAGAGAGAGAGCAGAGAGATCATTCTCCTTCTATTACACAGCCCTCTGGAGCAGCAGTTTTAAAGAAGGAAAATTAAATCACGGTTGAAGTTCGGGTTAGCGGGTATACTCCCAAATTGATAACAAACAATTAATAAACAACTAATAAACAATTAGGGGACACGGTGGCTTAGTGGTTAGCACGTTTGCCTCACACCGCCAGGATCCGGGTTCGATTTGTTTCTATTTGTCACAAGCACAGTTATTTACACAATACAACTTGGGTTGAGATGTAAAACTGATCAATTACTCAATGTGCATTAGATAAAAATAACTATTAATAGAAAATGAAAGAAAATACCAGAAAATCAATAATTAATAAATCAATTAAAATAGCGCATTTATATTTAGACGCACAAAAGAGAAGTGCAAATCGTATGGGATTTAATCGAGAAAGAATTAACAGATGAGTTGCAACTGCAAGCCATTCAATGATAACTGCAGAAGCCTGAACATCATTTTCAGGCACACAATATACGTTATTGAGCTCTGTGTCTGAGTACGAACATTTTCTCTCTCTCCGGATGTCGGAGCTGACAAGAGGAGAATCTGCTCACATTAGAAATGATGATGATGACGACGATGACATTTGTCAATATCTGGACGAGCTTGCTCTTTAAATGAATCAGAGCAATCTATATAAATAATCGAAACCTGCTAGCCAGCTTGTATTCTGTCGTTTCCGGATCATTCCGGTTTGATCCGAACGATCGCATAATTGTGTTTTCCAGCATTTGCCGCAGCCTTAATTTCCTTGCCTATCATTTGAACGTCTCAGTAGGAGGAATCCATCGATGATATATGGCGTCTATCAGCTTTGTCAGCTTTGCGTCTTGGCGAAAATTTTTTTTCTCTTCGCACTGGAAGCGCACGATGCACAATTTAGGAAAATATGCACCAAGAAACCCGTCACCAATAAGAATAAGATCTAATTGTAATCTAAAGCATTCACATTGTTCACATTGTATTACTCACATTTTATGATCTTTTTTTTTATAGCTCAGGCAAGTAGTCTGTTTATTTTTGAATAAATCGATCCATATTAATATAATAAGACACGTCAGTGATTTGCTCCATTTAAAATGGAAGCTTTCCTCGCACACACATCGTTCTGACAAGTTCGACACCCTTCAAAACAGACCGCAGAAATCTTCAATAATAGAACGGGGTTTTAATACATAATACCGCCTAATTGTGAAGTTATCAGCATGAGGAAAAACAAAACAACGCAAAGGCATTTAAACACCAGCTGAGCTCACAGCACACGCGTTTGCTTATGACAACGGCGTCCGACCCCCTTGATTAAATAACCGTGTCGTGTGGAAATATTGAATGGTTTTTTATTTTTTAAATGGTTGTTTTTACTAAGAAAAATATGCATGACCTATAAATATTTTCCAAAGTATTCTATACTATACACTTCACACGGTGTCGTTTTATGTAGCCCGCAAGAGCTTAAAAGGTTTATGATTGTCTTAAAATAAGGCGATGTTGCTTTAAAGAGTGCACTGACAATAAACCATATCTCCCACATTGCATGTGACTATGTTACCCGCGAAGTGACGGCATCCCGCCACTAGAGTACATCGTATAGCATGTATAATAATATAATAATAATATCCTTTATTGGTCACATATACATTACAGCACAGTGGAATTCTTTTCTTCGCATATGCCAGCTTGTTGTTGGTGGTATCTGGGGTCAGAGCGCAGGGTCAGCCATGATACGGCGCTCCTGGAGCACAGAGGGTTAAGGGTCTTGCTCAAGGACCCAAGGGCGGCAGCTTGGCCATACCGG